>BQNB010124311.1:0-19960 GCA_026074375.1 Tanacetum coccineum
ATCAACACGCTCATCATTACCTTCCCTAGGTCTTCTACCCCTTCCACCTCTACCAACCCATTCACCCGTTCCCCCTCCTAATGATTCAGAAGCAGGCTGGCCAGCACTTCGGTTCCTCCTTCTTGGCGGCATTATCTATACGAGGGAGAACATGGGCAATGTTAGGTAAGTGGGAAGACTAATATATATAGAATATCTTACTATATATACTGATACACACATAACATCACCCTACGGTGTCAACATCGATTTATGTGAACAACATTACTAAGTATGAGTAAGTTGTGATACGCTTATAATTACGTTGGCCACCGTACTTATATTCGCATCCTTTCCCAGTCATATTCAATTTTGAGCTCATACATTTCAATGACTGCCATAACTAAAGTACTAAGTCGCGAACACACAAAAACACACAAAAGCGGAACAACGCTCACATAGATCCTATACGCAACTAGACGACGAATCTTAGGTTATAGTGTAGGCCAATCCACCTAGTTCTTTATAACCTTGGCTCTGATTACCAATATGCAAACAATCCAAGACATAGCATCCCCGCTAGTCAATCACAATATGTCACTTACGCACCTAAAGGGCGTACCAGCTGGCGCACTAATATTAGGGCAGGACCACACACAAACTTGGGTAGGCGTACCCATCCGATCCAAACAATCATGCATAATATTCACATAGCAGTCATAAGCAGGTATCTTATCCCAAAAACAAAATCACATTTCGCACAGATCAATTCAAAACATTTCAAAACACATTTGAGTATCATTTTCCCCCAACGGAAAAACGAAATTCCACTCGGGATACTTCTAAGTCTGCTATCAATAACCAAACTACTCTTCTTTCACTTCACCTAAAAATGATACTCGAAAACGTCAACAATAATGTTGGTGAGCTCGTAGGTTTGACCTTAAACCCAAAAGCTGTGCCAATATTTCAACAGTGGACAATAGTGCTATATGACAGTGAATATATGCAAACAACCTTAGCATCACCGCTAATCAATAACCATATGTCACTTACGCACCTAAAGGGCCTACCAGCTGGAGCACTAAAATTAGGGCAGGACCACACACAAACCTGGGTAGGCGTACCCATCCGCTCCAATAATCACACAAATACTGGGTAGGCGTACCCATCCGATCCAATAATCTCACAAACACTGGGTAGGCGTACCCATCCGATCCAAACAATCATGCATCACATAATATTCACATAGCAGTCATAAGCACATAACTTGTCCCAAAAACAAAACCACATTTCGCACAGATCAATTCAAAACATTTCAAAACACATTTGAGTATCATTTTCCCCCAACGGAAAAACAGTAAAAAGTGGGGCTACGAGAACTCACCTCAAGCAAGTCTTTAGCAACCAAATCTCAATCACACAAGCAAATGCAACGACGCCCGCACACGACCTAGTCCAGTTAATGTCCCAATTTAATCATCTAATTCCAAAACAATCTTCACGTTTGATGCATAGAGTTTAGACGCGTTGTACAATTACCCAAAATAATTTAGTGGTGTGATGGTTGACGACTTAACTCCACAATCATATCAATCTCATTCCTCGATAATACATACTTATACTATTTAGCGTAAATAGATAAGTAATATAATAAATATTTATAATTATTAATTATAAATATATCTCGACAAGTCCATTCGGTACATCTTAGTCACTTCAAAATAATAATTATACGGTTGAAAATGAAACGTTTACTCATAATAAACACTTTAGAGAAGTTTCGAGAAAAGTTATATTTTTCGTCTTTTAGTGAATTTATTAAATAAATAAAAAATAATAATTAAATATTATTTTATTATTTAAAATCAAAAATCACGTTTTTAAAAAATTTTCTAAGTATAAACTTTTTACAAAATTTCGACATGACTCGTACGTTTATACAACATTTTCGAAGGTTTCAAACCTTATTTTCAACATTTTTCACAAATTCGACACTTTTGGACAAAATTCCAAAATCACAATCGTTAACGCTTACCAATATGTTTTTCCCAAAATATCGTTCAATGTCACTTCGTAAATACATTTCCACTTTTAAAAGTCCATCAAAATTCTCATAACTACTACATATCGCTTATTGGGCTTTAAGGCCCAACAAGGGTTCATTAAGACATTTATAAGTCCAAAATACGATACAAGTCCAAAATCAAGGTCCATTTACATATATAAGTATATACTTATATGTAGAAATAATTCAGACCACAATAAGCCCTCCCATTAAGCTGCGGCTCAAATAGACTTATTGGGCCGTGAGTCCATAAACTCCAAATACGTATATTTTTAAGCTACGTATCGCTTTTGGTTACTACCATAAGCCTCACAAATAGTCCACAACATACGCCATAACACAAAAATAATCAAAATCACTTTCCTAGTGATTTTGGAAATCCATTTGTGGCCTATAAGCCCAAATAAGCCAAGAAATAGCTTAAAAATAAGCCCGAATAAGCCATACAAGCTACTATCAAAAATAAGCATTCTAACATCATATATTATTCAACCATCATGACCACAACATCAAAACTACAAAAACCCTCTTTTTCCTTTTTACTATTCACGAACCAAACACCACCTTTTTTTATTCATTTCGCTTTTTCAAAATCGATTATCACAACGATAACTTGTACACTAACATCCTGCTTTAAAATAAACCCAAAAGGACAAACGAAATTTAAATTTAAAAACTTAGAAGAAAATCTTCAAATTTGTAGATTTCGACAGAACCGGACAACCCAAATCGTTGTTTAAATGAATAATCAAACTCTAGAATCACCCCATATATTTATGTCTTTCATTGTTTTTCTTGATCAAAAACTTCAAAAAATATAAGAGTATGTGTGTTGTAGGTGCGGGACGAAACACAGAGAGCAGGGAGAGGATCTGTTTTTTGATTTTGAAATGAACTATGTGTTAAAAAATACGGATACGGAAGCATTTATGTATAATTAGGACAAGGTTTGCTAAATTTAAGCCATTTGTCTCTAGTTTCTTTTGACGCCAAGTATCCTAAGGGGATCTCGGGCTTTTATTACGTGTCGGAATCATTAAATACTCATAAAACTCAACGTAATACTTTACCCAAGTTACTTGCATTATTATTCACTTTTAAAAATACTTTTCATTAAACTAGAGTATTATATGACTATTTCACTTTAAAACCCTTCAAAACCAATTTGGGACATTAACGCCCGTTACGGACTCGTTTTTCGGGCATTTCTCAAAAATTCACGGGTCAAACCACTGGAATAAACATAACGCATAATACCTTTCAAAAGGGATTATTAATCACAATAAAAACAGTCACTCACATATCTCATAAAATCCCACCGTCAAACACGTTACAAAAATTGAATAACCTGACAAAAGTTCAATAGTCAAGGATATAAATGACATATTCGTTTATATACATACCAACACAAAAAGGGAAGGTTTTCCATATGATATAATCCAAAGAAGATTGATCTGTAAATTAGTATTTGCTTTAACTTGGGAAACACATAACCACTAGATCACATAGATTACTTGTTAACACTTATTTGAATCATTAAGCAATCACTTTCAAATGAGTGACCTACGTTCAGCGTTGGCATGATGTTAGCACTGGTAGGATTTCCATTCATCACTGTGAATACTATCTTATAGTATCACTATGAATGTTCCGGCATTGTCACATAAACATACAATGTCACAAAGACATATATCATTGTACCTTTTGTATCAGTGATGTTTAATACAAACGTACTTTTGTGTCCTAAAGATATTTCATTAAATATCAAATTGGCTCTAGACTCTTGTGCACTTTTAGTAAGCAAGGACTGGAGCAAACTGTCTTTTATACAATACCAAAATTCTTAGAATGAGAAGTCGATAGATTATGCGTTAAATCTCTGTGAGAATGAAACAAATACTTTTTGAGAAGTACTTGAGTGGCTAGTAGGGGTTGTGCATTTGCATCACTGGGTCCATGATATCTACTTCAATACCAGAAATCAACGAATGAAATTCGATAGCGTATGAGTTGACCCGGTTTCTATACTAGTGTAGGAGAAACACCCTTTATCTATTCTTATAAGCATCTCACTTTTCAACTCCAATCATTTTCTTTGCTTATCATTTGATTCTTCTTCATCATATTCTCATTACTTTTGACAACTTTATCATTTTCGATCATTATTTTTCATTCAAAGCTTTATCTCATAAGTCCTTTTGGCATTCGAAACATGTTGATTTGCACCTTTGTTGATAAATGTAACTAACAACTACAATATGATGTTCAAGACTCAGGAATGTGATCTTGATGATGCTATGGAGATCCAAAACAAGATGCTTAAAACTTGATCGTCTCGAAGGGGTGTTTGGCAATTTTCTTCTTTGAAGTAAATTACCTACAAAATGCTAAAGGAAACTATGCAAGAAATAGAGAGAAAGATCAGATGATTAGAGAGTATTTCTAAGTGATAAGGTATGTGAAAACATGAGAAATGTCTTGGTATTTATAGCCAAAAAAGTACTATAGCCGGGTTTTGCCGGTTATGTTGATGAATGGAACTGGCAGCCAAAATCAATGGAACTGGCCTACAGTAACCAAATCCGAATTTTGATTTGCAAAATCTTGAGAGATCATGTGAAATCTTGTAAGATTACCCTTGGATTTTCTGCATTTGATTAGGTCATGTATGATGTAAATAAAAGAGAAATTAGAAAACATTTTTGTGTATAGTTTAGGTTTACATAAAATAATGTATACACATTTTTATGACACTTTGTGATTTTCTAAAAGCTTATGTTTTTAGAGATGGTTTTAGCATAATGTTTCTTTATGTTTTGTCATCAATAAAACTAGGAAGGTTGTGAGATAGAAATAAACATATTTTATGGGTTTATTTGTATTAACAATCTCCCCCTTTTTGTTGATGACAAAACATAATGATTTAAAATACAAAGACTGATTTTCAAACTGATTTTTAATGGTTTGAGATTTATTTTAATCCATTGTTCTTTTCTCCCTTTTTGTCAAAACAAAAAGATGGAATATGTTAATCTAGGTTTGCCGAATCTAGTAAAATCGGTAAGCTCCCCCTTGAGAGGTGCATAGAAATCTGCAAAACAAACAAGTTAAATAAGACGGGCTATGCTCCCCCTTGCTATGTCCACTAGGACATAAAGCAAAATTTTGCTTCTGTAGTACCAACTGGCCGGTTCTGTTCTTTAAATAGAACCGGCTTGTTATCGGACAGAATCGGCTGACTTTTGGAAAGTCAAATCCTTTGAATTTTAATCATATTTTTGAATAATCAAAAATTATTAATAGGTTCAAAGCTAGAAGTAAGACAAGTATTTATTTATAGAAAAGAGAACATTAAGGACATTACATCATAATAAAAGAGATTCTTAACAAATCAACTATTTTATTCTACTTCTAAAAATTATGCGAAAGAACATTGAGGCGATTGAGAATGTGGTTAAGAATGAATCTAACTTCTCCTTGGAAGTTGTCGACGATGGCTTGAGTTCGTTGGCAATACTTACAAAACATTTTGTGAGTTTGCATGGGGAAAGGATTATTAGGTCCTAATGGCGGAAGTGGTGGGTTGATCGAGGGTAGATTTGGTAAAAGTTATGGTGGTAATGATGGAAGAGGTGGTTCCATGTCTGGAGTGGGAGAGGGAAAGGTTGACTCAATAGGTGGAATGGGAGGTGGTTCATTAGCCATATGCTCAATGGTGTCAAATGATGGCCGAGGCGATGGAGGATTAGTTGACGAGAGTGGAAGTTCTTTGAGGGAGTCAAGAAAGGCTTGGGGAGAGGTAGGAAGAGTAGAGAATTAAAGTTTCAATGGGATCAAGATTGATGGCTAATGGTGATGTGAGTTTTGAAGGTTGAGTTGGTTCCAGAGGTGGTGAGGTCAATGGTGGGGGTGTTGATTTAGGAGAGAGTAAAAGATTGCTATTAGAGGTTGCCGAAGGGATGATCGGCGAGAGTGGTGGAATAGAAGTTGGAGAAGTTGGTGGAGGTGCCGATACATAGTCTGTTGGTGGTGAAAGAGATTGATAAGGTGGTGACAATGTTTGAGGATTGTTAAAACAACATGGTCGGACACTAATTCTAGCGGTTCTTTTTATGTTAGTTTTCTGATCTTTAGGCATTGTTAAGATATTTGGTGATGTTAGAACTTTAGATGTGCTCCTTATATAGGAGAAATTTGAAGTGACTTAATGCATTTCTTGTTAGAATAGATATAATCTAATGATTAGATTATGCTCAAGGTCAACTTCTATAACTAGGATCTGATTGATGTGACAAGGAGGAAAACATTGAAATGGAGATGTAAAAATCGTATATATTTTTTTTATTAAAACTGTTATACAGTGCAGACGGTTCTGCCGGTGCTTTTGGACGAAGAGAACCGGCTTTGAAAGCTAAGGGTACCGCCGAACTGAGGAAAAAAATTTGTTTTTTTATATGTTGGAGATGCGGTTTTCTTGACTCAATAGAAAAAATATTTTTGAGAAAAACCCTAACTCTCCTTTTAATGTAGCTATAATTGAACGTGTTTAAAACGACATATTGACCATGTGTTTCTTTGTATACGTTCAAGTTGCATGACACACAAAGTGTTTTTATTTGTATTAATCAATAAAAGCAAAATGTTTTGACTCGAAAGAAAAGAGTGTTGTCCTTAAGCATTTGGTTCCATGAGCCCAAGTCGTAGTCTAAGAAGGTTAAAGGGTTCTCTTTTAAGGGGTTTGGTTAGGATGTCGGCTATATTATCTTCGGAGGCGACTTTTTCAATAGTGATATTCCCTTTTTGAACATTGTCACGAAGGAAATGATGCCGAATTTCTATATGTTTGGTATGAGAGTGTAGAATGGGATTTTTACTTAGGTCTATTCCCCCTTTATTGTCACAAAGAACGGGTATGCCATCTAATTTAATATCATAATCTACTAGAGCTTGTTTCATCCATGAGGCTTGTTGGCACGCTTTTCCGGCGGAAACATATTCAGCTTTGGTGGTTGAGATAGCTAGGGCGGTTTGTTTCTTGGAGAACCATGATGTGAGACAACAACCCATGAATGTATATACACCACTAGTGATTTTGCGATCAACATAGTCTCCCGTATGGTCAGAATCAGCGTAGACGATGGTTTCTAAACCGGTTCCTTTGGGATACCATAAGCCTAGATGGGACGTACCTTTGATGTATCTAAAGATTCTTTTTATGGCTTCAAGGTGGGAAGTTTTTGGTGCTTCTTGAAATCAGGCACAAAGAAAAACGCTAAACATGATGTCTGGGTGACTGGCCGTTAAATAAAGTAAACTGCCAATCATGCCATGATATTTAGTGTCGTCAACGGGTTCCCCGTCTTCATCACGAGTGAGCTTGGTTTCGGATGACATAGGAGTTTTGATTAGTTTGGAGTCTTCAAGACCGAACTTCTTTAACATTTCTTTAACGTATTTAGATTGATTGAAAAAGATTCCATCTTCTAGTTGTTTGATTTGTAGACCAAGGAAGAAATTCAATTCACCCATCATGCTCATTTCAAACTCATCGTGCATAATTTTTGAGAAATCATCGCAAAGCTCTTGATAAGTTGATTCGAAGATGATGTCGTCCACATAGATTTGAACGATGATGATATGTGAGTTTCTTTTCTTAGTAAATAAAGTATTATCTCCTAATCCCATGGTGTACTTATGATCAATGAGAAAGGCCTTAAGTCTATCATACCAAGCTTTGGGTTCTTGTTTGAGACCGTATAGAGCCTTTTTGAGTTTGAAAACATGGTTGGGTTTTTTGAAATCTATGAATCTGGGAGGTTGAGCAACATAGACTTCTTCATTTATAAAACCATTTAGAAAAGCACTTTTGACATCATTTTGATAAAGCTTGAAGTCGTGAGCACAAGCATATGCAAGAGGGATTCTTATAGATTCTAATCTTGCCACGGGGGCATAAGTTTCATCTTAATCTATTCCTTCTTGTTGATTGTACCCTTACGCGACGAGTCTTGCTTTATTTCTAGAAATGACACCATTTTCGTCGAGTTTATTTTTAAAGACCCATTTTGTCCCTATGATGGTTTGGTTTTTAGGTGGGGGAACGAGACTCCAAATGTCATTTGTTTTAAATTGATTTAGTTCTTCTTGCATAGCCATAGTCCAACTTTCGTCTTGTATGGCTTGCTTAACGTTTTTAGGTTCTACGGAGGAAACGAAACAAAAGAAGTTGCTTTGATTTTGAACTTGAGATCTTAGAGTTCTTTCATTAAGACTTCCTATGACGGTTTCTATGGGATGATCTTTAGAGTTTTTGATGTTTGTGGTTTCTTTGTTTAATGGTTCATTTTTCTTAATTTCTAGGTCTTTATCTTGATTTTCTATGATATCATTTTCAAGTATATCATCATCTACTAAAGGTGGTGATTTAGGAGGAGGACTTTCATCAAATTTTACATTGAGAGATTCTTCTACTCTCATGGTTTCTTTATTTAGAATTACGTAAGCTTTACTATTAGGAGAGTATCCTAGAAATACACCTTCAGTTGTTTTAGGGTTGAATTTTGTTAAATAATCTTTGGTATTAAGAATAAAGCATTTACTACCGAACACTTTAAAATATTCTAAGAAGGGCTTTTTACCTTTGAAAAGCTCGTAAGGAGTTTTTCCTTTGTTATTTTGGATTACGATCATTCGTTTTTGGTGGAAGCTGTTAATTTTAGTTTTAATTCCTTATTGATGTGGTGGTTTGTAATACACCTGTGATTACGTACACAGTCTATGTGTCGGGTTGAATGTTGAATGAGCATATTTTCGAAGTGGGGGACGTTGATTTTGCGTGGGGGCTGGCCTTGTTGTTTGCTTTGAGTGTGGGTCGTGGCTGAATACTGGGATCAATTGGAGGGGTTATGAACAGGTGGACGGGTTTTGAGTGAGGAAGGCCATGTGTTTGGGGGGTGGTCTATTAACCATGATTGCTATAAGAGTTGATTCGTGTTCATGGTATGTGTTTCGGTTGTCGGGTGATTAGGGTGAGGGTTTGGGGCGGGATTAGGGGGTCGGGTTTTAGTTGTTTATTTTTATTGGGTTAGGAATTCAGAGGTTTTGTGGGGGAGTGGACTGGGCCTACTTTAAGGGGATGGAATCGTTTGTTCTATTGTGTGATTGGGTGAGTGAGACATTGGTCGGGGATATCTGGTTCTGATTGGTGAGTGTCCGTTTACCCCTGTTTGTTTTGTGTTTGTTGATTTTTTTCTACTTTTCTGTTACGGGTTGTCTTTCACAGGTAAAAGGTGTCAGTGAGGTGGATACCGGTGTTGAGCTTCATCATTATAGGTTCCAAAATTGTGTATTTCATGTGATATAACTACATTCCCATGGACCTTACTTGAATGTTGCCTTTGTGTGTTCGTATTGATATAATGGGTTTCCGTTTGGGTCAAAAGCCCTTTTGTATGTGGATTGTGTTTGCTCAAATTTTTGCATTATGAGGATAACTTATCGGATGAATCAAAGCTTTTATTGTTTGTTGTCTGAGTCCGTAGGGGTCATCGTGTTTCATGTAAGTTATATTTTCCTTTAAACTGCTATGTCCTTGTATACCTTGATTAGTCATCCGACAAGGACCAAAAGTCTGATTAGAATAACATTGCGTGAGAGTTTCTCTCCTAGTATAATAGTGTGTGAGTTAGTCGTTGGAAGGCTAGAATCTGGACGTTTTTGTTTTGACGTGATTGCCCTCATCATTTCTATCCGTACTTGAGCATACCCGTTGAAGGTCGATTTTTATAAAGGTCACTTAAGTTTTAAGACATGCAGACCTGTAACGATTCTATGTTTATTGACTTTTGTCACTCACAAATCAAATATGTCCTTCTTGTGAAATTGATAAAGTTTTGTCATGGGTCTAGACTACCTTAGTAGGTGATAACTTGTTTTTGGCCTTATTGGAGTTTCGATACTTTGTTTGTGTTATTGTTTTTCGATGGTGTTGAGAATTTACATGTTGACGTCTATAATGAGTGGTTGAGGGTTTGGTGTGTGGGCCCGTTGGTTGTTGGATGTGTTCGTTTCTGGTTGTCTGTGCTGTAGGTTGTTTTGACACTGTTGATTTTGTGTTGAGTTGTTTGCGTTTGGTGTCGAGTGTTGCGTGGGCATGTGTTTACTCAATGGCACAGTGTGGTTGTCGGATCAGACTTGTATAGTGGTTTGTTGGGTACCTTGTGGTCCAGGTAGACGATCCATGTAGTGGTGTCGGATGTGAGGACTTGGGGTGGGGAGTAGTGTTGCATGGTGTGTGGGTTGCTCGATGTGAGAGGTGTGGTGTGGATGCTACATCGAGTGGGTTAGGGCTCCTGTGCACTTTGGGGGCGTCTGGGCGGGATGGGCCGCTGGTTCATTGTTCGGGTCCGTTGAGACACTCCAATAACTTGGGTATTTGGGCTCATTGTATTTCTCTGTGAATCATGATCCCTTTGTGTGCTGTAAGTCATGTAGAATAAATCTATAGCCATCTTTAATTATTTCCGGCGAGGCCCGTTGTGTCTTGAAAAGAGTATTTTTGGTGGCTTTTTTAGTTGAGTATTCGCTTATTTGACACTCTGTATACATACTGCACAAGTAGATTGGTTTTCTGTTATGGATTGGTGTTTATACGGTGGGATGAATCTTGTATTTGGACTCAGTGTTTGGATGGTGGTCATTAGAAAATTGTTCCTTTCAAGTTGTTCTTGCATCGGGTGTGTGAACACTAATTTCTACAATATTTAGTGCTCAGAGTGTTGTTTTCGGGCGGGTTTGGCTTTGTAGGAATTAGTTTAGATAATTAAATTATTTGAGAGAATAAGAGTAGTTTCGTTTGTTCGCACTGGCCCCCTCTACCCCCACCCCCCCCCCACACCCCCAAATCGCCTCCCCCGTTCCTTTCCACCCACACCGCCACCCGCCCCCACCCCCCCCCCCCCCGCCCCCCCCCCCCCTCCCCCCCGCCCCCCCCCCCCCCCCCCCCCCCACCCCCCCCCCCTCCGTTGACCCCCCATATCCCCTTCACCCGCATGTGTCTCCCCCACACCACCCCCCCCCCCCCCCCCCTTGCCCCCCCCCCCGCACACGTACGCATACCCCCCTCCTGCATGCATCACTTTGGTAGGTGTCAGCAGATTTCGGAATTTTTTAATCTGAGACACGTTGACTCTAGGAAAACCGCTATGTGAGATTGAAACAATATGGCCATGCAGAAAGCTTTAGGTTTTGCATATTATAGAATACGGCCCCTAATAGTCGAACTACATTGACATCTTAGTTGTGAAAGTTGTAATAAGTCAGCAAATTGTTGTGTTGTAAAAACACGTTTGTATGTTTAGGATAAAGTAAATGAGTAACCAGGTCCTGTAGGTATGTCTGAGTTCTAACTTTAGAATTTAGGAGCGTATTTTCCCTGCATTTGTGGACTTTGGTTTTCGGCATGATTTACAGTGGGAATAAAAATAGATGGGAGCTGGCATGCGAAACGGATGTGGACTTTGCTTCCGCATTCTTTGTGGATGCATGCTGTGTGGTTGCATTTGTGGTACATTAGGGGGGATGGTGGGTTGAGTTGTTGGGGGGCTAAGTGGGGGAGGGGGTTGTGAGGGGGGGGCGTGTGGGAATTTCTGTCGGGTTGTTAGTGGGGTCTTTGGTGTGGGGAGTGGTCTTACTTGGGAGAACTGTTGGTGGAAGGGTTTGTGGGGTTGGGTTCCTAACTGTGGAATGGGAAATGGTAAATTCGGGGGTTGTGGGGTGGGGGGGTGGGGTAGAGGTGGATGGAGAGGGGAGACCCAATACGGCCATACTTCCAGGTGGGGTAATGAATAGAACACCAACTTCGCCTCTTTAGATCAGTCCAATCTCTAGAATCTTGTAGTCTGACTCCTTCTACTCGACGTATTCCAACAATCCAGCGTCAAAAAGAGGATGTTAGGGTATTTTGTTTTAGGTTGGTTTGTAACTGCTATAGTCTCACAGATTGGTTGGAGGGAAAAACTTTTCATACATGGTGGGGGAGGGTATTGGGAGTAGGAGTGAGTGGGGGTTGCGGGTGGAAGGAACTAGGGCGGGTGGTGGGGATGATTAGGAGGGGGAAAGGGCACAGATAAAGTCAGGTGGGTAGCTTGTATTATTATATTGAAGAGAATTGGGGGATGAATGAGATCAAAGTGGATGGGCATCTTGAGTGACTTGCATGGGGTTGCGGGGTGGGGATTCGCGTATTTTAGTTGGCTGTTGTAAGGAATAGATTAAGGGCAGTAGTTAATCCTAGATTGTATTTTAAAGGGGGTACTGGCGGAATAGAAGTTGGAGAGGTGACATGACCGTTCACATGTACGAATCCCACTCACTTCGAAATTAACTTGTACGCTAATGTCTCGACAGCTCAGTTGGTTATTATTTTGACGTCTTTAAGGTGCAGGATAATGGCTTATTATGTGGGGGGCCGTGAACTTGGGCTATGTGGTCAGTGTTCATGGGCCTTCTCAGAGGAGGAGGGGAGCAAAAATTACAAAAAGCCTCGCGGATTTATAAGGGATGGCTTCAGCCGGAGATAGCCATTATTAGACTTAGGTAAGTTTGGAGGGAAACATTGTGACTAGGAGGCGCATGGTGGGTATCGGGGACGTGTCAAAAGTCGTGTTTGTTGATTTGTAATCTGGAAGACAGGTATTGAAGTGGGGGGGTAACAGAGTAAACCAATGGTGTTTACTTGATGCATACTGGGTGGCGTAGGAATTTTACTGTGGGTCAGGAACATGAGGAAGGAGCGGATATGTCGTACATCTGGGCCCGTTGGTATTGGTGTGTTGACAGTGGGTGGTCGTCTGGTTGGTAGTCAAGAGAGAATGTTTAACAAGTGGTTGGCCCGGGTCTGATTATTGGGGTAGGCCGGCCAGCCTAATGAGGGAGGGTGAGGGTCCGATAGGACATGTGTTGCTGATCGTCCGGCTCTGTCGATTAAGAAAGACTTGTGAGGTGATATGGTGCCGATGCTGGAAGGGTCGTGGTAACTAACCCTACCGGCATTTGTGTACTGAAAAACCTCTAACTTAGCTAGCTTGGTTTTAATTTAAGTGAGCTTATTTCAGATTGCTAGAGATACATGTTGCTTGCCAGACTTTTCTGCAAATTGAACACCATAGTGATCTTATTTGCGTAAGACTCTAATTATGACTTTTTTCCTTGTTTACTGCCTGATACCGGTGAGAAGTTCGGGCTTTATTTGTCATTGCTCGGTGACCTTTTTTCGTGCCCAAATTAAGGAGCTTCTTGATATATTCTTCAAAATGGAACCGTGTTCAGCAAAAAGTATACATTACTTCCATTAATGTGTCTATTAAAATAATTCATTTTTTAGCGTTAATACTGCGTTTTTAGGTTGTTTGATTCTTCTTAATAATTCTCTTATTGACTAATTTTGACTTTGAGGGTATGCTTTGTCTTCTTGCCTGATGCTAGATTTGGTGCGTTGGAAAGGTTCAGTAGTGTGTGGTTGGTTCGTATACTGTTTTAGAACGATTAGTACAATTTGAGTGGTAGATCTCGTTGGGACGGAAATTAATGGCCCGCCCATTGCGAGACTTATACTCTCCTGCTTCTTGTGGTGAATGTAAGCATCTCGTCTCCACTATCGACTTTACCTTCGTCCTTAACATCGCTCAGACGGCAATCTGATGATTGATGAAAAACTAAAAGAACACTTGAGTGATTGTTGGTCCAAATCATTACCTTTCGAGTAGAGGCAAATTTTATGTCTGAGTTAATTTCGGTCATGTTAGTTGGGTGTCATGAGCTTGAAGCATAAAAGAACTATATACATGATTGTTTTCATGTGTTACAATATGTGCTTGATGGATACACAATGCTCTGTTTGTGTTTCTACATGAATATGTTATGGTATATTGTAACTATTATAATGATTACATTGCTTTACATCAAAAACCTTTTGTACTTCAACTCACAACACTTGAAACATCTTCGTCTCAACATTTTTTGTTGACGTTTTTAGCACTGTGTGTATATCTCAGTGC
Organism: Tanacetum coccineum; assembly: GCA_026074375.1. Lineage (NCBI taxonomy): Eukaryota > Viridiplantae > Streptophyta > Magnoliopsida > Asterales > Asteraceae > Tanacetum > Tanacetum coccineum. The sequence goes on from BQNB010124311.1 coordinate 14,104, forward strand.
TTGTTTTTTGCACATTCTTGTGGTCATTTGTGCACTAGGCAAGGTGTTGCCAGGTGTCGTGTCGGAAGGTATTTTTTGTCTTCATCACGGGTAAAGGTTGTCTATGGAGACTCTACCCTTTATACATTCGATGAAACTTAATTTTTGAAAAACACTATGCTTGTAAAGACTTCTTATTTACCTTCGATGAAAACTTTATCTAAACTACATGTTTTGCTCTCATAACACTTGTGTGGTTGTTAGGAATCATTATACTCAATGACCTAACCGTTTGAGACCTGTTTCGAATATCTTTGCATTTATATGTTATAAATGATACTAGTTTGAAGTCTTGCATCCGTATAACCGCTCGTATGTTGCATTATTCGAATACAATTATTCATTATTGGCAATATTACAGACTCGAGGATTTTTTTGGAGATGCATGATCTTCTCTCAAGACTTGTCTGGTGTCAGGTTTTTTTAACCGAGAGTTACTTTGTGGCCCTGATAAGTCGCGCGCCTCGGCCCTCGGTTGCGACGGAATTGGTGTGTAGACTCTGAAGTAGCACCCCATGTTTTATTCCGATGCGTGCCGAATTTAATGGTGTTATACAATATATTAAATAAACCATTACATTATTTTTAGTGTTATTAAGCACATTGTTTTTTTCCTAAAATTCCTCGATGATTTCATATATCCATAAGAAAAAATCATCAATACAATTATAACAGTGGCACTTTTCTTTGATATAAGTTAAATCTAACCATATCTTGGTGTTTATGGAAAACGTTTTCAACCTTTCATAGTTTAAAATCAAGGAATTATTTGTTTTTGGTCTCAAAATATACGAAGATTGCCATTCTCGAATTATTTTAAAGAATTATAAAGCATCTCACATGATATGATAATAAAATTGTGTGGTGAAAAGTTATTTTAAAAAATTAACCCAAATAGTTTTTCAACCACTTTTGCTTTTTTTCAAATCTCTAATTACATTAAAGATATTTAATATCTATATACGTTGCTGAAAAGATATGGGATCATCAAGAAAGTAACGTGTAGGTGGTATATGTCATGGCTTACTGAAAATATAATTTACTATGATTTAGAAAATATTTTTAATACCTTTATGTTTTGCTAAATACTTTTTGAAAACACCATGATTTGGCTAAAAACTCCCAATAATAATTACATGCATTAAATACTAGAATTAATATTGTTACTTTAGAAAAGGTTTATAAAATAATATAAATATATACTCCCTCCGTTCCAAAATTATTGTCCCACAACCAAAAACAAACAGTTTAAGAAAAAAGTGTATTTATTATTATTTTCTCTTTTTTACTTTTTAATTGAATGACTGGTTTACCTTTAGTTAATTTATTAAAGTCTTCTTTAAAGTTTATAATAAAATTTTCAAGAAAGGGTAATGTGGTAAACATGATCAAACTTCCCTATCTATTTTTAGTAGACCAATTAATTTGGTACATCTAAAAAAAAACGTGGACTATAAATTTTGGACGAATGGAGTAATACAAGGAAGTAGCTGTAAAGTAATAGTTGTTTCTTTATAAAAAATTGTACAACATAATTGTATTATTTATTATAAAGTTAAGATTAACGTATAAGTTAAATGTAAACACTAAACGTTTGGTGTTTGAAACGTAGTGTTTTTAGAAAGAAAAAAACAAAAACCACCTTGTAAAACAAGCTTTCAATTTTAAATGTTAACTTTCTTTTAAATGTTGTTAAAAGTTCATTACACATCATGGTGCGTGAAACGTTTTTTAAAACATTTTGGGGGAAAATACATTGTTATTTACAAAAGTTATTGCCCATCTAATATAAGCTTTGTTATGACAAACATTATTTCCACTAATAACTTTAAGTGACAAACTTTGTTGTCTTCACCATTCTTATGACTAGTTTCAATCTAAAATATTTATCACGCGATTTTGTGAAAAGTTAAGGACGAAGTATAGGTTTCATCACTAGGTTTTTAACTTGTGATAAGATACTCGTGAGGATAATTCACATTTGGTTTCAAGAATATAGGTCACGAATAAATTGTCCGTAACTATATATGGTTTTTCTTGTAGTGTACCTTCTTATGTGTTACACAAAATTAACTAAAATACTTTAAAATAACTTAATTAACTAAAATGGTTCAGAAATAATATGATAAAAACGAGTGTTCACTTAGATAGAATTAACTTGGATTGGATAATACTTAACAAGGTGTAATTGTGGGGTTCAGGTCACAACTATGGTTGGACTTTGAGGGTCTTCATCATCTATCCCTAACAATAATCAGAACGTGCTTCAAGGGTCTTTGTAAACACCACCTCAAATTGTGCTTTCAAAACCAATCTTTAACTAGTGTAATACCCGTGCGTTCCACGGGTCACGCGTAAAAAATGAATCAGTTTTCTTTACGACAATCTAAGGCCTTCGATCGAATTTATAAAAGATGATGTGACGGAGAATTTTAAAAGATGGTGTGTTGTGTGTATTTTAAAAAAATGAGTTTACAATTTTGTATTTTTATTTTTGTATTGTATTTTTATATGAGTGAAATAAATTTAGTTTGTGAGTAAAAATGAGAAATAAATAAATAAATGATAGGTGGTGGGACCCAAATGACATGGGTGATGGTATGTTACTCAAATATTTTACTATTACAAAGTATGACATTCTCAACATGCAAAATTTAATTCTGCTTGTACTTAAATATTTGGAAATTATCATGAGATTAGGCAAAACTATAATAAAATGAACAACCTATAAACAAAATTCGAATTTATCATATCTTCACCTTTAGATGGTTCTTGCCTTTTTTTTCATGTATGAAAGATAATATTTGAAATGACTTGTTTAATATGTTACTCAAATAGTATTGCCACTTTCTACCAAAAGTCAAATGTGCCTCATGTCTCAATCACGACCTTACTGGCACTCATATCTCTTTTAAAAAAATTAATTTCACTTTCTTATCAAAAAGCAAAAACATGCATTTACACAGATTTATTACATTGATATATGAGCATATGCTAATAAACATAAATTTCGTTAATGGTATAAGGCATCTAAAATTCAAATAAACAGAAACCAACAACCCCTATATCAGTCATAATATTATTCTTTTACTATATAAATTTTATGATTGCAGAAAAATTGTAAAAAAAAAAGGATACAATGATAAATTTAGTAAAGCAACCACAAATACATCTTGATACCTATCAGTCATAATATTATTCTTTTACTATATAAATTTTTGTATTGCATGTAAAATGTAAAAAAAAGGTACAATGATAAGATTAGTAAAGCAACCACCATGCTTCAACGTACTATGTTTGAGGCACATACATGACAGACAAATTTTTAGAAGCTTTTCATACCCTACAAAAGAAAATTATAGCTTACTTAAAAAATAAAATAATAATTGCATGAGATGTAATCCTTTTATTCTAATTAATAAATGGTTCACCTTTTTCAAAAAAAAAATGAGAACCGGATACACTTTTGAAATCAAAAGAAAGTATTAGATAAGTTTGTGTTTTAGTTGTAGAATAGTAATGAACTTTTCCAAATGTATTGATTTGGTAAGTGTACTCTTAAAAAGGTTTACAATAGCAACGAACTTTCATAAGTGTTTCAATCTGCACATTTTGATGACATGTCACGTTATAAATGGTGCCACGTGTCAGCCTTTCAGGTATGACACGTCATCAAAATGTGAATAATGGAACACTTATGAAAGTTCGTTGCTATTGTACAACTTTTTAAGAGTACGCGTACCAAATCGATACATTTGAAAAAGTTCGTTGCTATTCTACGACTAAAACCCTAGATTATCTGAAAACAATATATTACAACCACATTTTACTGGATTAGACCAGACTTTTATATTAACAAAATAGAAATTGCAATATACAATTATAATTAAATAACTTGAAATATATCTTCCATGCTTTAAAGAATAATTTCCAATTTTTTTCGTATACCTTTTTAGTTTTTCATGTGTATTTTAAAATTTTATATATGTCAGTTAATAAACAAATAATAATATCTTGATATAATCACGTCACAATCTTCATAATCTATCTTTCAGTTAATATCTCCCATCCTTTGTGAATCATCTTGTATTCATTACACCATGAACAACTACAAAAAACACGTAAGTAAATCAAAACATAAGCTTGACCAAACTAAACACACATAAACCATAAGCTAAGAAAATCATAAATAAGAAACAAAGCACAAAAGACAAACAAACCTAGAAATAAATCAACGCAAACACAATACGACCACAAACATAAAATAAAGAAAGACACTCACTTAATAAAGAAAGACACTCACTTTATGGGATGAGATGGAGCAAAAGAATGATGCACCCATCAAAAGAACATATAAACATATGGGTTTTATATAAGAGCATGCAAACATAAATGCTACTACATACACATACCACATACGAATCTAAAAACAAATATATGCACCTAGTTTTTGTTATTGTTGTTACTAAAGACCTAGACACTCAAATTAACATACATATCTTGTAATAGAAGAAGAAAAAGGACAGAAAATATCACACACATGATCGTAGTCGAATCTCTATCGACGGTCATGTGTTTGGAGGATATGAACTTGCTGGATTTAGTGGTTGGAAGAAGACTAGAGCTCATAGTAGGAGCGCTTTTTTGTGTGTGTGTGTGTGTGGTACTGTGTTTTGGTGCGGGAGAGTGAAATCTGTGTTTTGGTGAAGGAGGGTGAAATAGGTAGATTTGATGGCTTGACTTTATCTGAGTTGTTGTACTTATCTTCACATAAGTATAATAAGTCACATGAAACCACCGAAAATTTTGCATGAGTTTATGTGGCTGAGATTATTTTCAAGAATGATTTATGTGGATCAGATTAAAACCATGTCACTTTTTTTATCACTGTAGCGCCGGCAATAGAAAAGGAAATTTCACAAAATATTTTATATTTAGATTTCAATTACACAAAGGGTCATAAGTGTGACTAAATAATCTTCAAAACTATTAGCTTACCCAGCTAACAAATCCCAATAATCCTTGGTCTAGATTAAAGTTTCACTAAGTATAGACAATTAGTGGAATACAAATGACTTTAAAAAGAAGTTGGTCTTCAAGCTTAATCCAATCATTCATAGACATATTAATTGATAAATACAAGGTTTGAATAAAGAAAACATAACATTCATTTCATCAAAAACCTCAAATGGGTTTTGCACGGTCATACCAAGTTTGTACTATCCAACCATAAGCTACATCTAATCTAAGCATACACTAATGAACTACTCACTCATAATGAGTGATTCTAACAAACAAGTAAAGGAAATGAAACAAGACATAATCATAATCATAAGTCAAGAATTAACCGTTGGATTTCAATGATTTTGTTGAGAATTGAATGGTGTTATTTCCTCTCCACATTTGCTGGCATCACAAAGCCCCAAAAAATCCCCTAAAGAAGTGTTCACGAGCCCATTCCCTTACTGTGTGTTGGAAAGAGAAACCTTAAAACCTAATTTTCGTGGGTCTTTATAGGAGTTGCTGCAGTGGTCATATGCCCATATGCTAATATATCTGTATGGCCATATGCAGGTAGTTCAATGGTTGTATTCTTGGGGCAAATGAGCATATGCTAATAATGCAATATGGTCATATGGCCTTTCCATGTTCTTTGGACTTCACTGAAGGAGGCATATGGGCATACGTAGTTTTGGTGTATGGTCATATGGCTTAGAATCTTCATTCTATGAACCATATGGCCATATGCAGTTTTGGTGTATGGTCATATAGTCTTTAAATCTTGTAAAACCTTGAAATCTTTGACGCCATCCATCTC
>BQNB010124312.1:0-17875 GCA_026074375.1 Tanacetum coccineum
AGTGATCGACACCCTACTTACCACAAAACTACTACCGATCGGGTACACTGCCTGTTAAAGTGTTGTTTTGGGTTGAGTCGGCAAAATATAAATTTAAAACTTGAAACAATAAAATATACACCACACAACGACACATCATCTGGAAACAGGGGTAAAAACTTCATCATAGTCTATCCCTTCTTCTTGTGTGTACCCTTGAGCAACCAACCTTGCTTTGTTCTTTATCATAATGCCTCTTTCATCCTTCTTGTTCCTGTAAACCCATTTAGTACCTATGGCCCTTTTGCCATTTGGTAAATCCACCAGGGTCCAAACCTTTTGTAATTTAAATTGTAGAAGCTCATCCTACATAGCTTCTATCCAACTTGGATCCTTCAATGCATGGATTACCTTCTTGGGTTCTTCTTGTGATAAAAAGCAAGCAAACAAGCAATTTTGAAAGTCTTTATGGTTTGTTCTTTACTGAACTGAACTAAACAAACCATGTTCTTTCAAATTCTTGGTCATTCTTTTTGTTTGAGGTACTGAATTCAAGTCTCTCTCTAATGACTTGATTAAGAGGATGATCCTTATGTATTCTTGTAGTAGGAACAAGACTAACTTGGAAGTATGTATCCAAATTGTTTATGTCAGCCCCTGAATCATCATATTCAACATCACTAAATCTGCCAATTTCTTCCAAATCAGGCATATTTGTATCATCATCACATCCATAAACTATATTCTCATAAACAAAATTATCCTTTATGCCAGCAGCATTAACAGTTAGACTAACAGTATTAATATTGTTAGTGTTGTTAACACTTGCAATAGCATCCCTCTCTTGATCAACTCTTTCACCCTCTTTACTTGGGTTACCATCTTCATTCCCTAGATCTTTAGCATCCTTCTTTTCCTCCTCCCTTGAAGGTTTGAATCCAGCATCAGGAGAATCCTTTGTACTAGAAGAGAATGATGGATCTTGAGTCCATAATGGTATTAGTATGTAATCTTTGCCATGTACTGTCTCCACTCTAGCTTTACCTGCATCATTACATGCTTTTGTCCATGCATTACCATTAGATGAATCCTTCCCTCGAGCAACTCTGGCTTTTATAAGTTCATAGATAGTATTTTTTTTTTTGTTTTTTTTTTTTTTTATTCAGTGCATCTATATCAAAGAGCCAATTAGGTCCACTTCCTGCAACATTAGGTGTATTTTCACTAAATTGTACATGCAGGTTCTCTTCTACTATCCTAGTTCTATTGTTGAATACTCTAAATGCTTTGCTATTGGTAGAGTATCCTACAAAGAATCCTTCATCAACCTTTCCATAAAACTTACCTAGGTGATCTATGGTATTAAGGATTGTAACAGGACACCCAAATGGTCTCATGAAGCTTAAGGCCGGTTTTCTACCTAGAAAGAGTTCATAAGGGGTCTTGTTATGAGGCTTGATAAATAACACCCTATTTTTGACATAACAAGCAGTATTAACTACTTCAGCCCAAAAAGTTGTTGGTAATTTTGAATCAGCTAGCATAGTCCTAGCAACTCCTATTAGTGTCCTATTTTTCCTTTCAGCTACTCCATTTTGTTGTGGAGTCCTAGCAACACTAAATTCCCTCTTAATACCCTTCATTTCACAAAACTGATTCATGACCTTATTCTTGAATTTAGTCCCATTGTCACATCTAATCACTTCACCCTAAGGTCTATTAGATTTTCTATGCCTGTTATAAATGTTTTAAGAATTTCACTAGTTTCATCCTTAGTGGCTAAAAATAAAACCCAACTAAACCTACTAAAATCATCTGTGACAACTAGGCAGTACATCTTCTTCATTAATCTCTTTACAAATGTTAGGCCAAACAAATCCATGTGCAACATTTGTAATGGTTGGCTGATTGAACTAACTGTTTTGGTCTTACAAGAAGCTCTGTGTTGCTTTCCCTTCTGACAAGCAACACATGTTTGATTAATTTCAAAAAGTTTTGAAGGTAAACCTCTTGCAAGGTTTCCCTTTACTAGTTTACATGTCTAAGCCTCCTATGCCAAAGATTAGATTCATCTAATGTGGCCTTTACAAAGACACAAGTGAGACCTCTTTGAGGGATAACATTCCTTAAATCAACACTGTACATGTTATCCTTTCTAGGAACTTTAAGCAAAACATGACTTTCATCAGTTAACTTAAAGTCTAGAGACAGAACAACACATTCAATATTAGTAAAAAGAACACTATTCTTCTTGTCACACATTTGTGAGACACTAAAAAGGTTAAACTTAAGGATTTTAACAAAGTACACATCTTTAAAATCCAATTTACGAATACTTATTTTACCTCTCCCAGTAATTTTCCCTCCTTTGGGATTACCTCCAAAGGCAACAAATCCTCCATTAATTAGTTCATAATCTATAAAATAGGATCTGTTTCCTATCATGTGCCTAGAGCATCCACTGTCAATCACTCCTTTATTCTTTAAATCTTGTTGTGGATTGCCCTGCACATAATGGTAACAAAATTAGTTTCTTTTGGGGACCCAAGCCATTACTGACTTGGATCTATCTTGTGCATCAACATAGTCAAATCTTTTAAAGGACATTGATGCACCATTGTTTATAGGGACATGGTCTAAAACTTTATGCTTTGGTCTCCAAACCCAACATGTTGAGGTCTTAACAGCATTAGCCTCATTTCCCTTATTATTACTTACTACTTCTTTTTTGGCCCAACATTAGTAACATTCCCTAAACAGTGTTAACTTATCATTGAAGATTACTTTGTTTCTTTTTGTTGTAAACTTATTATATGCCTTTTCAACATGTGAATTGCTATATAAAAACATTTGATGCTGGCTTTGCACAGTTCACATGTAGATCTTGGGTAACAAGCATAGTATTAATTAATCTAGCAGTATTAACTAATACTGCTGCTACTTAGAAGAGTTTTGCCTAACAAATATTAGTATTTTTAAGGCTAAATTTCATTAAGACTTGGCTTTGAATAAAATTCTTTTTGGATGTAGTGGTTGAGGACATTCTTTGAGAATTTTTGGTTGATTCACCCTTTCTAGCATTGTTCCATTACAGGTTTTTCCACATTTTTTATTATCATAGAAATCACAATCTTATTGATCAAAAAGTTAAAACTATGCCACATACAAAGGCAGGCTTTATTTTTAAAACTCCAAAATTACTAATTCCTAACTTCTGAGTCATCAAATTATAACCAGTTTTTCTCTTGTCTAACCTAATCTTGTACTTTTGACTATTTTCCTAGGGTTTTTCGCTGCTTATTGTTCTCTACCTTCATAACAGACATTCCTTAGGTGATTTCACATGCTCATTAGATTTAACAAATTCTACTTTATCATTACTATGTTTTCTCTCCTAACATAGACACGGTCTGCATACTCATTTTGACTGTCAGGATATCAATAATCAATAAGGGTTTCCCCTAATAGACTTAGGTTTTGACTCACTAGTCTTAGTTGCAACTGCAAGTACACTAGTTACTAAATCACTAAAAACATATTCATCCTCACCAGCAAGTACCAAATCAAGTTTAGGGGGCATGAAGTTCCTAGTATAGGAAGGGGGAACAACATGATACCCTTCACCTGTTTTATCATTTACCTGACTATCGACCATTTTGATACAAATCCTAAAACCAACTTGAAATTAGTCACTTATTTGACTATCTAACAGTTTGCTTAGATTCTTAAATGAATTTTCAAACTTTTCTAAGGTAAGTTTTAAATCATCTCTTTTCTTTTCAGACTTTTACAAATTTCTTTTCTAAGCCTGTAAGTGCCATTTAACTCTCAACATAATATCAACAGCTTAAAAATCTTATACCCTCTTCAAAAATTGCCTTATTCTTTTTATACACATCTAGTCTAGCCTTTACAGATTCTAGATCTGCTTTATAAGCTCCTACATTTAATTGAGACTTATTAAAATCTTTTATCAGATTATCATAATGTTCTTTGCATGCTTTAGAACAAGTTGATACCTCAGTGTTTGAGTTTGAAGAACTTGAAGAACCTGAAGAAGTATAAGCCATAAGTGCAAAATTGGTAGGTGCAAAATTGGTAGGTCCTTCTTTAGCCTGGTCACTCCAATCATAGCCAAAGCCATCACACTGAGATACTAAAGCATTTGAAGTAGTTTCCTTAATTGGCATAGTCCTTCTCGTTATCTTGTTGTCTTGCTCCTTAGGAGCCCTGCACTCCCTAGCAAAGTGACCTCTTCTGTGGCAATTATAGCATTCCACCTTGGTCTTGTCAAAGCCAATGGTATCAGTCCTATTAACACCTAGATTCCTTCCTGTCTTCTTGAGAAATCTCCTTGCTCTCATTGTCAGCATTGCCATCTGCCACTTCAAGTCCATCTCCTCTAAATCACCAGGATCAATTTGCTTTAGGTATTTATTGTCTAATTGTGAATTGTTAGACTGACTAGCAAAGAAGGAGTAGATCACAGCATCACTCAGACTTTCAATATTTGGTAAAGTAGAAGCATTATCCTTGGAGTTAGCAGCAGAAACACCATGAGCAGTCTTAACTGCTTCATTGGTGCTGCCAGTGATATTGGAAGACACAAAAGCTACGTTTTGTGTGTTTTGGCTTGTGCTAGATGACCCCATGACTTCAGCTTCATAAATCTTCAGATTGTTGTATAAGTCATCCATGCTTAGAGTTTCTAAATCAGGTTTGTTCCTCCAGATCAAGGTATGAGTCTTCCATTCTGATGGGAGACTTCTTAATAACTTCAGATTAATATCTTCTTGAGAAATAGTTTCACCCATAATCTCTAGCTGACTGATAAGCTTTTGAAGCCTATCATAGGTTTGATCAAGTCCTTCTGAGCTTGATCCAATGAAATTCTCATACTGTTGCTTTAGAAGTGTCTTTTGAGTTTTCTTTGACTCCTTATTACCTCCAAACCTCTTCTCAATTGTCTCCATCAGTGACTTGGCATTTTTGTAGGAGTTGAACTTTAGTTTATGTTCATTTGGAAGAGCCATCAACAATGTACCTCTTGCCTTTAACTTATTCTTTCTTGCTAACTTTTCTTCTGCAGTTGTAGGCGGATATGTTTGCTCGACACCATCAACAGTTCTCTTTGGTGGAGGTGAGTCACCATTTACTATTACTTCCCAAAGAGCATAATCCGTCATTAGGAAGTACTGTTCGATCCTCATCTTCCAAATCTCAAATTCGCCTGGATTGAGCACTGGAAGTTTTGCAGCAGCAACCATTTGTGCAGATACTGACTCTATGTTTTCACAAACAAATAGATCTGGTATGTGTAGATTGTTTCTTCTTATTCAAAGTTTCTCAAAAAGCTCTGATACCACTTGTTGATCCCACTTGAATAGATCTTGCTTAGCTTGTAAAAGGCTTAGTTATATTGAATAAATTCAAGACAACTATGATAGAAACTTTGATTGAATATATCAAAGACTATGCGGAATCTAGTCTATGATACTAAGAAGAATAAGTAATAAAACAGTAACAAACAAGATTGTATAATACCAAACTTTAAGCCTCAATATATTAATACGAACACTCTTGATAGTGTTAGGGTTATACAAAACCTTGAAGCTATAAATGACTAAATATGAAAAATGAGATGTATGAACTACATGCCCTAGGGTCTCCTTTTATACACCAAGGAACCCTAATGGGCTTACAACGCGTTTTCTACTCATACATATATTTTCCTAAAATATCTCATACATATCACTTTAGCAGTACTAAAACAGACTGACAGTACTAACTAAGTCTAACAGCAGAAACACTCTAACAGTCTTAACTTTTACACTAGCAGTTGTAACTTTACTCTAGCAGTAGTAATGACTTAGAATATTTCTTGCAGTCTACACCAGCAGTAGTAACTATAATCAGCAGCAGTAACAATCATAACTAGCAGCAGTAACTTCAACAGCACTAAGAAGACTTTTGCACCGCGGTCGTATGTAACCTTTTTGTAGCGGTACTTGTACTTGAATGATGCCTTTGTATAATGGTTTGTAACACTTGAACATTTTAGGTTATACTCTTGTATGACCGTCGTATAACACTCAATAATTTTTGTCTTGTTAATATTTTTGTGTTGCTATCTTTTAATACCGCGATTATACGTTTGCAGTGATAGTCTTAGTTGAATATTTGTGGGTTATTCTCCCGGTACTGGGCTTGCAAACCTCTTATGTACATTAGTTAATTGTTAGGCTGCTCATCCTTGTATTATGCGGAATAACAACTTGTATTCATAGGGTCGTGCCCCTTTGCGTGCGCGTCTTACCAATCAGATAATATGTAAATAACTTTGCAAAGTAAAAAAATAAAGTTTTAAATAGACTTGTGAAGGTAGCTAGGCTTCACGTTTCATTCATTAGATTAACTAAAAGACATTACATGAGAGAAAAGAAATTCAAATACTGCCCCTTCCGTTGCAATCTTGCATGGGAAGGGTTCTTACATTTCATGCACGTAACATTTTTTGAGGTTGCAGACATTCCAAGTTCGCGGAAGAAGCTTTCCATTACGATCCCTAAGCTTGTACGCTCCTTTGCCTAGTGCTTCCGTTACCTCGTACGGTCCTTCCCACTTAGGGCTAAGCTTTCCGGCTTCTTTTGCATGGCTGGCATAATTGTTTTGGTACACTAGATCTCCTGGCTTAAAGCTTGTGTTGCGGACTTTGGAGTTGTAATATTTTTCCATCTTTGCCTTGATTTTTTGTTTCACGGATTGCTGCTTGCTCCCTTCTTTCCTCCAAAAGATCGAGATTGATTTCTAAAGCTTCATCATTTTGCACCATGTCTATTTCCGATGTTCTCAAGGTAGGCATACCAATTTTCGTTGGAATGACTGCTTCCGTTCCGTATGTGAGCGAGAACGGTGTGTCCCCATTGCTTGACTTGATCATGGTGCGATGTGCCCATAAGACATGTAGGATTTCCTCAATCCAAACCTTGCTTCTTTCATCCAGTCGTGCCTTTATTCCTTCTCTTAAGCTTCTGTTTGCTCTTTCCACTAAGCCGTTGGCTTGTGGGTGCTTAACGGATGCGAAGCGTTGGCGGATACACAGCTTTTCACACCAATATTTGAATGGATTGTCCCTAAACTGCTTTCCGTTATCAGATATTATTTCTCCCAGTATGCCGAACCTGGAGACTATGTTATCCCATACAAACTTTTTGATCTGATTACCCGTTATTGTTGCGATCGGTTTTGCTTCGATCCACTTTGTAAAATAATCAATCGCTACTATTAGGAATTTGACTTTGCCAGGTCCTTCCGGAAAAGGTTCGGCTATGTTAATTCCCCATTTGTAGAATGGCCACAGGGACATGATGGGAGTCAGTTTTTGTTGCGGATTTCTTGGCACGGGGCGGTGAACCTGGCAATATTGACATTCCTGAATCATCTTTCTTGCATCCGCGTGCATTGTCAGCCAGTACTATCCTGTCCGTATGGCTTTTGCTACCACATATCTTGTTCCGGCATGCATACTGCAAGACCCCTCATGAATTTCTCTCAAAACATAATTTGCTTGTAGTGGCCCAATGCATCGTAACCACGGCTCGAGGTAGGATTTCTTGTATAAGATTCCGTTTATTACAGCTTAACGTCCTGACTTACACCGTATGGCCCTTGCCTTTTCCTTTTCCATGAGGAGTGTTTCTTCCGTGAGGTATTTATAGATTGGAGTCATCCATGTGTCTCCTTCCTCTTCTATAATTGCTAACACTTCCGCCTCATTTATGGACTTTTCTTTAAGTTCTTCCACGAGCACTTGTTTTGTTAGGTGGGCGAAACTGGTGGATGCTATCTTACTTAGTGCGTCAGCCTTCTTGTTTTCACTTCTAGGTACCTGTTTGATTGAGAACTTTTTAAAGTTGCTGGCGAGTGTTTTCACTTTTTCTAGGTATTGCATCATGCCTGACTCTTTTGCTATGTAAGATCCGTTGACTTGATTAGCCACTAGTCGTGAATCCGCATTTGCTTGGAGGTTCTTTATACCCATTTGTTCCGCGATTCTGAGACCGGCGATTAAAGCTTCATACTCGGCTTCATTGTTGGTTGCATCGAACCTGAATCTTAGAGCGCAAGTGAATTCTGTTCCCTTCGGATTTGTAAGTATCAAGCTAGCTCCGGAACCATCTACGCAAGATGATCCGTCTGTGAACAATGTCCACGGGTCCGGAAGTTCCTTATCGGCTTCCATGGACGTGTCCAGGGGGTTATCTTCTGGACGCTCCACTATGAAATCTGCTAATATTTGCCCTTTGATTGATGTTCTTGGCCTGTACTGTATGTCATATTCCTCCAGCTTGATACTCCATTTCTGCAGTCTTCCTGCGATTTCAAGTGTAGACAACACTTGTTTGATCGGCTGGTCCGTGATGACAATAATTGTATGTGCCTAGAAGTATCTCTTTAGCCGTTTGCTTGAATGCACTAAAGCTAGTACCAATTTTCCATTAGTGTGTAATTTATTTTTGGACCTTGCAAGACGCGGCTAACAAATAGATTGGCATTTGCTTTGCCTCTCTTTCCGTCATCAAACTGTACTCACAGCTTCCTTTGATGTCGCAAGGTAAACAATAAGCTCCTCCTTCTCCATAGGTGCAGTTAGTGTGGGTAGTTCTGCTATTAGCTTCTTCATTTGTTTGAACACAGCTTCCGCTTCCATGGTCCATTGAAAGTCACTCTTCTTTGTACACTTCTTTAAGGTTTTAAAGATTGGTAATGACTTTTCTGTTGATTTGGAGAGGAATCTGTTTAGGCTTGCTAACTTTCCATTCAGCTTTTGCACATCTTTTAGGCACTTTGGGGATGGCAAGCTTAGAATAGCTTCCACCTTATCCGGACATACCTTTATCCCTTTGGCATTTACCTTGTATCCCAAGAACATACCTTCCTCCATTCTAAAGGTGCATTTTTTGGGATTTAGTTTCATGTTTATTTCCCTTAGGGTATTGAATGTCTCCTAAATGTATCTTATTATTTCATGCTCTGTGCGGCTTTTGATCACCAGGTCGTCTACATATACCTCTAAATTTCTGCCAAATTGCTTTTGGAATGCTTTATCTACCAAACGCTAGTAGGTCGCTCCGGCATTCTTTAATCCGAATGGCATTTTGGAGTAGCAGAATATCCCTTGACTTGTAATGAATGTTGTTTTCTCTTCATCTTCCTTTGCCATTTTTATTTGATGGTACCCTTTGTACGCGTCTAGAAAACACTTGAAAGGGTATCCGCAGAGGGATTCCACCTTCCAGTCTATTTTCGGTAGCGGATAACCGTCTTTAGGGCATGCCTTGTTTAGGTCTTTGAAATCCACGCACATTCTCCAGCTATCATCATGCTTTTTCACCATTACTGGGTTTGACAACCAGCTGTGATAATGGACTTCTTTCATGATGCCAACATCCACAAGCTTTTCTACTTCTTATTGTATTGCCTTGTTCCTTTCTGGTGCTTGGCTTCTTTTCTTTTGTCTGACCAGAAGGCATCCTTCCCGGACATTCAGGCGATGTTCTGCTAAGTGTCGCGGCACCCCCGTCATGTCCTCAGGTTTCCAAGAGAATATGTCCAGGTTGCATCTGAGTAATTCGCACAATGCCTTCCGTCCTTCCTCTGTTAGGGTGGATCCTATTGCAATCGTCTGCTCGGGGTGTTCTGGATGAATTGCCACTTTGATTTTTTCTTCTGCAGCCCGAATGACATCGGAAGGCTGTGCTTCTAGTCCAGAGATCATTGTGCACTCTAGTGGAATTATCCTGCTGCTCCGTAGAGTGAGTACTCCTCCTGGAACTGGGAATTTTAACATTCCGTGAGCTGTTGATGGGATTGCTTGGATTTTCCTGATTCCTGGTCTCCCTATGATCCCATTGTATGGAGATGGTGACCTTACTACGACAAAGTTCATCCAAGCAGACGTTGAATGTTCCGCATCACCTATCTTCACTAGCAGCAGTATTTGTCCCATTGGTCATATGATTTCTCTGCTGAAACCAATGAGAGGAGTAGTCGCCGATACCATTTGATTTTTTACTTCCAGCCAGAGCCTATTGAAGCAATGATCATATATTATTTCTGATGCCGACCCCCCATCTACGTACATGCGGTGTATAGAGTGACCTTCTATCTCTGCCTTAATGATCATGGGGCCTTCTGTTCCGTCCTCATCCCCTAAGGGTGGGAACAAAATTTCCGGATTAGGGGAGAAGCTTTGTGTAATCCTTTGCCTGGCCACCCTTTGCCAGGGTTGAACAATCAAGATTGCTAGAGGCTTATCCTTTCCTGATGCCTCTCCCTTCTTTGCCGCTTTTGGCTGATCCTTTCCGTTGTTCTGTTTTAGTTCCTTGATCACATGCGACAACTTTTCAGCCTTTATTAATTCTTCAATTTGTCTCCTCAAATACACACACTCATTAGTGTTGTGTCCCACTTCCCCGTGGAACTCATAGAACTTGTTGCTATTTCTATTTTCAACGGGTGTTGTCATTGGTGGTGGGGTTTTGAACTTCCCTTTATCTAGAGCCAAGATTTCCCTTGGTGATTTTGTAAGGAGTGTGAACTTTTCATGTCTCCGTTCTGATCTTTGCTAATTCCTAAAGTCTCCCCTTTTTTCAAAATGTTGTTTTCTTCCATTTTCCTGTTGCTTCCAAACTGGTTATGTCTTTTTACATACATGGTTGGAAGCTGCCACTTCTCCCCTGAGGAATGCCATGGTTACCCTCATAATTTCATCTACTGACTTCGGGATGTTGTCGTGTAGACGCTTAATCAACTCTGGGTTGGTAATTCTGTGCATGAATCCTGAGATTCTCGTGCATTCTGGAGCTCCTTTGACGTGCCTGCTTTCATTCTTGAATCTTTGCACAAAATCTTCTATAGATTCCCCTTCTCTTTGCTTGATGTGGTGAATTTCTACTGGATCTTTGATACACTTCTTTTGCTAGAGGAAGTTTGCTAGGAATGCCTTTTTCAAGTCATCATAGCTATCTACGAATTTCAGAGGTAGGTCATCAAACCATACCCTATCGGATCCAGTGAGTGTAGAATTGAACATGTGGTACCATGTCGGCATTGCCCACCGTTCCACCTTTGCAGTTGCTTGCAATATTTTCAAGTGATCTTCATAGTCATCACTCCCGTCATATGTTTTGACATTATTTGGCATCCGAGTGTTTTTCGGGAAGTCGAAGTAGCGAATCCGGGGTGTGAAAGGATCTGTTTCCTCACACACCTATGGTTGAGATAGGTCTTCTTCCTCAATGCTTGACCTTTGCTTTTTTGATCTCGACTTCCAGTGTCCTCCCCCACTATCATTACTCTCTAAGAGTGGCTACGCTTTGCGTGAAGATGTTCCTTCATGGTAACGCTTCCTGGGAGTTGACTCCATTCTTTTTTACTAGGAACTCTGGTATCGGCTTTCTGAGTGTGCAGACACACTCTTTTCTTTCCCCCCAGCCTATTCAATACTCCTCCATTCCTTCTTCCTTTATCTATCGGCCTGTGCCTAGGCGATTCCGACCCTTCACGTATTATCCTAGAAAAGACGTTGGTACGTTCGGGGCTTCTAGACATGCTATGGGAGCGTCCGGGCCTTCGTCCCCTTCGGTGCTCTCCTCTTACTTTGGTGTTCAAGACTCGGAGTGTTGCGACACACTTCTTGTATTCTCGTGTTTCTTCCTGGACATCCTTCAAAGTTGAGACGGGATTTTACTTCCTTTAGTTTTTTCTGCTATACTTTCTATTGGTGGACTTTTTCAGCTATTATTGGTAACAATTGGTGATAATACTTGTCGCAATACTCCCGGAGAGCTACGTCAGACGCGGGCTTGTTTGAGGTTTTTATGACTTGCTCATTTCCTCTTCCCACTATGTTCCGCACGACGGACGTGGGTGGGCTTGCAATAAGCTCTGCTGGTTCGCTCATGGTGAGAATTTTGGAAAACACAGTTGTGTACTGGTCCCACGGATGGCGCCAACTTGTTAGTACAAAATAGGTGACGGGTATTGAGTGGGATTAGATTGCTTTTTGGGCTAGACCTTCAAGCTTTCTTGGAGTTAGATCTTGTACTAAACAAAGTAATTAGAATGATTTCCTGCACAAGTGAAAGTAAACCGTTAGCCTTACCGTAGGGATAGGCCCCTAGACTCCGGCGTGAGAGTGAGTACACATGTTGTCAGAGAGTATGTGTGTGTATTGGGAAGAGTGAGAAAATCGTACCATTTGGAGTGTCAGAGGATTCCTTTTATAGGCGAGTCTAGTACTAGGGTTTCCTAGTATTTCGCCTACAATTGTAGTGGCAGAAGTGGGACCCTTGTCGGGTAAGGGTCCGTGATTATCGTGACTACGAACGCGGATTACCTTCCGTGGACGTCAGTTGATTTGTAGATGGCTTGCGAAAGCGACCTGTGACCGATCCGCGTCCGTCTTGTTGCATCCGGGCAGTGGCCAGTGTGACCCTAGGCTTAGTCTCGGCCCGTCATGCTTATTATTCATTTAATTGGGTCGGGGCCCTAACGTGATGGTATGATCCAGGCCCAAAAGCCTGCTATACCTGTTATACGTCATCAATACCTATGAAATTTACCAACTTAGGCTAGGCCAATTTGGAATGTACAAATTCATAAAACATTCTACTAAGAATATTTGCCTCAACTTGCCATGGCTATGGTCTAGGAATGTAGAAAAGTGAACCGGCGCAACATGATCATTGTTCTTCATTTAAGTTAATCTTCATAGTTTAATTTAATGTGGTATATCCTTATATTATAAAAGATCCACTTTGTATACATTCAATTTGCTGTCTTAAAGATTGAGCATTTACCATTCGTATTGATGATTAGCCTCTCCATTTGCCCTCTCATTGAAGCTGCATATGATTTAAACTCATTTAAACCCACACCTGTACAACTCCTCCAAAATTAATACATACGACAGTTTTAGGATGCAAAGCATCATCCAGTTACAACATCATTCATGGGATCCATGTGAATATGAAGAGTAATCATTCTAAGCATCCCCTATGTTGCTTCGTTAAATTAATTCCAAAAACACAAAAGGTAATTCAATCTTATTTCTTATACATATAAAATTAGGGTTTCTCATAATTTGGGGGTTTTCTTAATCTCGAGTCTCCTTTTTGATTTGATGATTTTGATATTGAAGAGGAGAGTGATCAATAGATGCGTGATGCACATCTTTGGTTTTATACAAATCATACTTAGGGTTTTATCTATTTGAAGTTATTAATTAATCAATTTTTGTTGTTTTGTAGTGGTTACTATAACATTGCGCTAATTTTAGTTAACTTATGTGTTACTTTATATCATGAAAAATGAAATCCTAAATTTGTTTCTGGATTTTACAGGGATTTAAGAATTGAGGTTGTTGTTGGGGTGTTAGAACAAGAATCGAAAATACAAACAAGAGGTATGATTTGCTTTGGCAGTTGAATATAGAGGCAACTATATTTTCCATTTCAACTTATCAGGTTATTATGAACTTATAGTGATTACTTTCATGATCGTTTTTTTCAGCTTTAGTAATGGTGGATGCAGGTGTGCAACGACCAAAACATGGAAGTTCAAGTTGATTTTCCTTGCTCATATGGTAAGTTTATTTACTTTTTTATTCGGAAGAGTTCGATTTGTTTATTATGTTTAAATAATATTACAGATCGTGTTACTACCGACAAGATTGCTAGGATTTTGAAGACTTGGGCCGCATACTTCTAATAAGTGAGCTATTTGAGCAGGTAATAAGAGTCAATATTATTTTTATATAGCTGTCTAATTATATAAAGTCTTACTATCCAATCATGTGCCAAACAACGGATGGAACAGAAAGGTGTTATAAATTGTAGTTGCCAAATATGTGTGCCTTGCTTTTAAATAGCTAGACTGGGTAATATCCGAGTTGATGATGTGGAGTCGAATGATTATTGCAGGTGTGGACCTTATGCACAACTTTATATATTCAAGATGTATTTGTAATAAAGCGTTTTATCATAAGCCGATGAATTATATTTAACAGAATGTGTAGAATGATGTTGTTTAGGAAGTGTAGATTTATTTTATAGTGCTTTTGAAACAAAATGATATTAAATAATGTAGAAATGTAGAATAATTTAATGGTGCTTGCTTAGGTCTCAGCCTCACATCGTAAAACATGGGAGTGTAGACCCACTGAACCAAACACCCATAACAGACAAACCTATTGAACTAAATGCCCATATAATTGTTAACCCACTAAACGAAACATCCGTAACAGAGAAACCTACCGAACACAAACCAGTTGCCAACTATGTACATCAAGATTATAAGCTGTGCTTAATTGTTATCGCTTAAGCTATTATTGCCAATACTAAAACAAGGTTATTAAGTGACTCTTTACCTTAATAATGGTACATTTGTTTTTGCGTAGGGAGGGTGCATAGGCTTCTACTCCAAATATACCATCACTTTGACACCGAAGGCTGCGAATTACATCCACAACCGACACGTGCACTGAAATTTCTACATTACGGCAGCAAAATCCAAATTATACATCAGAATAGTAAGTTTTCATGGTCTCAGAAATGGGGTTATTACCTGCATTTAAGAGTTCTTTATTTTTGTGATTCAGGTGGATATTTGCTTTGTTAAATGGGTCAAAATGACACTTAAAGTGTTCAGGTGCTTACGCTGAACAACAATTCTGAATCTTCGCAGCGTGAAGAATAGAAGTAAGAACTACTTTACGTTAATCCTTTATTTTTGAATAGTTAGCAAGCAAATATTAAATACAAAATGAAGTTGTAGGCTGAAACAATGACGATTTCAAGGAATGTGATCTATTTTTTGTTATAATGGCTAATTTCAGGTGTGTCGATATCAAGTGGAAATAATCTTCCTGTTATTTCTGTTTTTGGTTATACTACTATTATGGTGGTATATGATGGACTGATGCGTGTGACGGATGGCAATAAAGTGGAAATAAATTTCGAGGTTAAAATAAAAAGAAATGAGTTCGCGGGTTATTCTTAGGTATCTGTTTGGCATTTGTAGCTCTCTTTATTATGTTGTACGTTTTAAAGTTTGAAACTAGACTTTGTGTTTCACATATCTTTGATGCATCAGTTGGAACTACCATGGGAGATATAGGAATTTGGGAGTTGCTTCATGGGAAAAATTGGTTCTCAAGAATTCTAAAGCTAACTATCTCAGTGCAGTTTCTATTTCTCAGCAGGTATATAAATTAAAGTTTTTTAACTGTTTAGATTAAGAAAGTTTCTAGGTTCATTAGTCTAAAAATTAAACACCCGGTCATGATAAAACAAGTACTTAATTGTATAGATTAGTGGAAATGATAGAATAGTCTTTCATCTGCTTAAAGTACACACTAATGTGATCGGTTTAGATTAAGTGTACATATTAACTAAAAAATAGTATCTATTGTGTTTAAATTGAACCGTTATGCTTCTTGCAAGTTGAATATAATAAAGGTTCTCCAACGACATAAAAATTAAAATAAATGTAAATGAAATGAATATGGAGCAACCTTTAGACAACAATCATAATAAAAGTAGATTCAAGTAGACATCACTGTCAACTAAGTTCCATATTTGGGGTTGAGTAGAAAGTTAAATACATATGAAGAAAGAAGAAAGAGAGTGTTTGCATTAACTAATCTCTTTCCATCTTTTGATCAGCCACATCGGATCTCTAACTCACTTTTTTGTGTTTGCAAAAAAATAGTTAAAAAAGAATAGAAGAAAGTTGAGGAGAAATATGTGTGGGCTATGGTTTGTGGTCTTAAATGGAAGGTAACCTCGAGTCTGATCTCTGCGGAATTATTTTTAGAAAAAAAATTATGTGCAGACCCATTCAAGAAACTTGCTTATATTATAATTATAATATTTGAATTTTCCCAGTTGGACCTGAAACCATTTTTATACTTTTCCTAAAGAGTTTATAGCGTTGATGATGATGATAATAAGTTCAATGTAGTGTACCACGATATTAGTTTAAATATTTTGTTGTTGGAAGTAAATTGTTTATAACCAAAGCGTTATACAGGATTGGGGCTTCTTTATATGATACTTGATTGTGAGCATTTCTTTGGTGGTTCGGGCTATAGGGATTTCACTTGGGTTAGTGTGGTACGTATCTTCACTGTAACCCCTTTTCAGATCTTTAGTATCATAGCATAGATAGTAAATAACAGTGATGGACATCTTAGTTGAACAGGACGTGACACGAATGTATTGGCAATTTCCAGTCTTCACCTATACTGTAGAATTGGCATGTTGTACACTTATGCATGAAAAACCAAGAATCAGAAGCAAGCTAAGAAAAATGCACCTATGTTAGCTTGGGGACACATGTGACTACGAGTCAAATTTGATGGAGAGATGTATCACATATGTAACGATCAGATTTCTCTAAAAGACCAAGCCCGGTGCAACGCACAGGTGTTGACAAGCCTTGTTTTCTTTATTTTGAAGACTATCATAATTAGCCTTAATTATATAATATATATATAAAATGTCTTTTTTCAAAATGCTTAACGTATGTATAAACCCACAATCATGGGGAAAACAACTTGTAAATTTAATATATAAATTAAATAAAAATTTAATAACAAGGACTTATAAGATTAAAACTATCCAAAAAGAACTCGTCAAGATCGAATCATTCAAATCTTCAACTCAACATTCCCCCATTAACGAATTTTTCGTCATAAATATACCTGAAGAGGATGTCGAAACCCAACCAATAATAACTCTCGATCCCGATGATCGTCCCATGTGGGAATGTGCTAAGACTGTAGCACCGACTCCTAATTCAGTTATTGTTTGACCTAATGTTGACGACAATTTTGTTATCAATATTACTCACTTAAAAATGATTCGAGAAACTAAATTCGATGGTCAATTACGGGCCGATCCGCATGACCACATCCGTGAATTTCTCGCAATCTGTGACATGTTCAAATATGGTGAAACTCAAAGTGAAGCTATCAAGCTTATAATATTTCCCTTATCCTTGAATTCATTTCTAATAGTTGCAGCTATGGGTGTCAATAGGGTATCCGGTCAACCCGAGAAGATCCAAAATTCATTTTCCAAAAATTTCACACAACGTTTTATAAGCACTGGTCCAATATTTTTAGTTAGTATTAGTTATTCATATAATTTACTCCATTGCAAGTATCATAAGATGCAAAATGTTTATGTTCAAAGATGTGAAAGTGGAGCAAGTCAATGCTCATACATGTCCATTAGCTTTTTGTTACAGATATGTAATGCGAAACTTTGTTCCTGGCCATGAACTAAAAGCCTTTACAATATTAATGCTATATTAACTATATCTAAATGGATAAGTTGCACTATTTACCTTCTATCCCATGACATACAAAGTAGTTATTGTCTCTAGAACTAAAACTATACTATACTAACAGTGTTGGTGGTTTTGAAATGTTATCTTCTTAAAATTTTACGTTCTCGTCACCTGTCAATATATAACCTACGCATGTAGCTAGAACAATTACTCAGTATAATCAAACACTATATCATTGTACTCAATATCATAACTTACTTTTTGAGTAAAAAAAACTAAAGAACCCAATTAACCCGAATCACCCGACCCGACATAATCTGGCTCGATAACAACCCTAGTTGCAGCCACATGCGCGCCTCTTTATAAATAAACACGGACTTTGTGTCTGGATGTTTGGCCAACTTGAAAATGTGCTTAACTGATATGAAATCATCAAGTATATGTGGGATAGATTCTGTATTAAAAAAAGAACTACCTGATCAACTTGTCATTATTCATGTTGTCCGAAAGTCTCATATGCTCTCAAACGATTGCCAAC
>BQNB010124313.1:0-19960 GCA_026074375.1 Tanacetum coccineum
AGGTAATTGAGCAACTTATGGCATGGAGTGGCATGGACTTGAAGATGGCTAAAAACCTGTTATCATTCACATTTTATGTTTCAAGATTTTGGGACCTGCCTTTGTAAAACTCTGACTTTAAATGAATGACAACGTATCTTTTAAAAACGTCTCTTTTGAGTCGTTTTTTATGATTGTGTCTGTGATTCATGAAGTAATACCCCAGATTAACTTCCGCTGCTATATTACCAAAATGGGGGTGTTACAATACTAATGTCTATATTATGCGTATAAACACCCCACCATACTTCCCATATTTTATTTATACTCTAAATACCTTAAATCCCTTTATTCAAGTTTTCGGATTATAGCAGAATTTTATAGTCACTTTATGGCTACTAATAAAATACTGTACGACCCAATTAGACTTCCTTACTGAATTTCCTACATCTTAAATGGGTTGTGTAACTACTGTGATTTTTAGAAAAAATAATAATGAGTCTAACTATTTTTAAAAAATACAGCATCCTAGAGTGTCCACAAAGTGACTTGATTCGACTACCAAAAATTTTGACTTGACCAAACCTATTTAGACACTTGGAAAAAATCTACAAAAATTCCATAAATTCATACACATCATAAAATTACTACTGTAGCAATCCCATCAATTAAAAATATGTTTTGATATAGTTTTTGACCTCATAAACACAACTTAGAATCTGCCCCAAAAACTCAGATTTGACAACGAATCTTGTAAAATTATTTTAACTGACTTCCACTAACTTTTAATTCATGAAACCACCTAGGTTGGAATTTAGACTCTCTGTAGATAATTTTAGGTTCAAGAAAATCAATAAAAGCTATTCGTATGACCGAGCTATGACTCTCGCAAGATGACCTAAAATTCTGCCCAGATTTCTATTCCGAATTTTCAATAATTAAACATAATCAAACACACCCAAACCCTAATTATTATACCCTAATCAATATTAAATGATCATATTATCATAATTACAGAATTTTTATGAACCTTAATCCATCAATTTACAAGTTACATAATTAAAACAAAGATTAGAACCTATGTATGATTAAGACTATAAAAATTAAACAGGTTTAAAATTTAACAAGAGATCAAACCTTGAATTCTTAGAAGCTTCAAAAACTAAAAATGGTGGCTAGGGCCGGAGTTGGGTTCGACACAAAAAAAGAAAGAGGGAATACAATTTTATTTTTATAAAATACTAATTTGTATCATACTTGGACTTGGGCTCTTCCCCCCTTTTTTTGTTAAACCGATCCAACACAAACACCCCTTAAATTTTTTTAATTTTTTTATATATTTTGTTAAAAATTTCGGTCCCCTCCTTTTTATATATTATATTTGTATTTTTTTTATATAAAACTATTTATATTAACTACACTACTTAAATTAAAACATATTTATTACTATAAATTTCTCCCAACTATATTTATTTATTACAAACTAATTAAATTATAAAACCTTAGTACACTAAATAATCTATACCCGAATCAACGTTTCACACTCGATATAACTAAATTCCTCATCGCTCAAATGCTCAAGTGCACTAATGCTCATATGCACTAACGCTCAAATGCACTAACATTCTAAAATCATTATCAAATACAAAATAAAATGACTAAATCACCCCTCTCTATTCTCACAATCACATAGCATATCACATAAACTACCAAATCAACTTATTCACATAAATTAAAACACATAAAGTTAGTTAGGTTAACACTAACGGTTAAACTAACCTTGCTAATTCGCGGTTTTTACAGTCTCCCCTCCTTAGGGAAATTACATCCCGAACTTTAACTAGTACTTTCATCAACACAATCAGCAAACAAATTCGGATACTTAGCCTTCATAAAATCCTCTCGTTCCCAAGTAAACTCAGGACCACGCATAGAATTCCAATGAACTTTAACGATTGGGATCTTACTACGCTTCAACCTTTTAACTTCAGGATCCATAATCTCTGTAGCTTCTTCAACAAAGCAAAGGGTTTTGTCTATCTTAATCTTCTTAAATTGCACATGCAGACTTGCATCCGCCAAACACTTCTTCAAATTCGACACATGAAATGTATCATGCACATTACTCAACCCCTGTGGCAATCTTAAGCGATAAGCTACTGGACCTATTCTTTAAAGAATCTCATATGGTCCTACATATCTCAGAGCTAATTTTCTCTTTTTCCCGAATCGTACAACGCCTTTACAAGGCGATACCTTTAGTAACACTTGATCACCAACTTCAAATTCCAACGGCTTACGCCTGTTATCAGCATAGCTATTTTGACAATCTCTAGCTGCTTTGAGTTTCTCCTTAATCAACGCCACTTTTTTGGTAGTTTCCTACACCATTTCAGACCAATCAATCGATTCTCTCTGACTTCAGCCCAAAGGACAGGTGACCTACACTTCCTTCTATACAACGCTTCAAATAGAGCACATCAAATACTCGAATGATAACTATTATTACAGAAAAACTCAGCTAAAGGTAGATGAGTATCCCAACTACCACTAAAATCAATCACGCACGCTCTTAACATATCCTCCAAAGTCTAAATAGTACACTTACTTTGTCCATCTGTTTGAGGATGATAGGTCGTACTCATATCTAACCGTGTTCCTAATGCATTCTGCCATGTTCGTCAGAACCGCAATATAAATTGTCCATCTTGGTCAGAAATGATAGACACAGGTACTACAAGCCTCACCACAATCTCATCGATGTAGAGTCTTGACAATTTCTTCATACTATAGTCTTCACGTATTTCCAGAAAATGAGCTGACCTGGTCAATCTATCGATTATTACCCAGATCATATCGTGCCCACTACACGTCCTTGGCAACTTAGTGATGAAATCCATCGTGATTTTGTCCCATTTTCACTTAGGTATCTCTGGCTGTTGTAGCAAACCCGACGGTCTTTGATGTTTAGCGCTTACTTTTGAGCAAGTCAAACACTTACTAACATAAGTAGCTATATCCTTTTTCATACCTGGTCACCAATACATGTCTCTCAAATCATTATACATCTTATCCGCTCCTAGATGAATAGAGTATCTCGTAGCGTGTGCCTCACCCATAATCATAGTCCTTACATCACCAATCAAAGGAATCCATATTCTATCCAAAAAGTGTAAACCTCCATTTCCTTTCCTTTTCATTTGTTGATCCAAGCCACGTAGCATTTCTGATGGCACGTTATTTTCGTTGGTCGCCTCATTCTGAGCATCCAATAACTTTTCCTTAAAGCTAGACTGAATTGCCAGAGACATTTCTCGCACTCGCTTCGGTTTCACTCTTTCCTTCCTACTCAACGCGTCAGCTACTACATTCGCCTTACCTGTATGGTAGAAAATCTCACAATCGTATTCACTAAACAATTCAATCCATCTTCTTTGGCGCATATTTAACTTTTTTTGGTCGAATATATGCTGAGACTCTTATGATTCGTATAGATAACACTTTTTGTTTTGTACAAGCAATGTCTCCAAATCTTAAGAGTAAAGACTACCGTACCCAACTCTAAATCATGCGTGGTATAGTTCTTCTCGTGTATCTTTAATTGTCGTGATGCATACGCAATCACCTTGCCTCTTTGCATGAGCACACATCCCAATCCTTGCTTTGACGCATCACAATAGACTACAAAATATTCTGCTTTGTCAGGCAATGACAATATTGGTGCATTACATAACCTGTCCTTCAAAGTCTAAAAGGCTTCCTCTTGTCCCATGTCCCACTTATACTTCTGATTCTTTTGTGTTATTGAAGTAAGGGGTTTAAGAATCTTAGAAAAATTCTCGATAGAACGTCGATAGTAACCAGCCAATCCCAGAAAAGACCGTATTTCTGACGGTATCTTAGGGGCTTTCCAGTTCTTCACTGCTTCGATCTTGCTTGGATCCACCTGAATACCATTGCTATTAACCACATACCCGAGGAAATGTACATCTTGTAACCAAAAATCACACTTAGAAAACTTGGGGTGATTGATAGCGAGCATGCGAGTGTGATGGTAAAGTGATTGAAAGAGGTGTTGATGATTGATGAGTTTGAGTATTGTTAAGACTGATAAGTAAAGCATACTAAGGAGACTGGAAATATGTTGAAACTGTATTGAAATTGAGTGATTTGGTAAAATTTTGATAGTTTTGATAATGAGACAGGGTCATCTGATGGGTGCAACCAAAGCAAAGCGGGATCAGTTGCGTTATATGTCAATAAACGAACACCTCATTTGCATGAAAATTCATGTTATAAAGCCAATTAAGCAAGAAGCCGATAAACCGTTAGTTTATGCAAATGCCCAAACCATTTAGACATCTGTTACAAATTTTCTCCACACAGGAGGAAGAGTGTTCAAAAACTGTTGGTGATCAATTGAAATTGTTTTAATTTTCATATTGTCGTATGTTATCATGGTCATTGAGATAGCAATGAATATCTCAAGTAGACTTTATGTAGTGATTTTTCCTTCCCCCTCTCTTATATAACGACAAACTTATCAAAATTCATCAAAAAAGCCTTACACTCTCGTTTTGTTTTCGTCAATGAAGTTCCTTGTCAATGATAAATTTGAATTCTTGCCCTCATATAAGTTCCTTGGCGACTTTTATGATTGCAAACCAAATGCATAGAACTCAGGTGGTAGTCCTTAGAGAATGATATTTTGTTGCTTTGATTCAACGAATCAATCAGCATGAATTGCTTCCATAGACAGATAACTAGGGAAATATTTTCTTTGGTCATGGTCACTCCTATTTTCTGTCAATTAAGAATAGGCTAAATGAGTGGGAACATTACAAACGTATTCAAGAATCATTCATCCCATGTTGTCTATTCATCATCATATAGCTCCATTCGTCTTTTTCCAAGAATCATGACTATAAATACTCTTTTCTCCAACATGGGTTGGACATTTTCACACCCGAAAGAATTGCTTCTCTGTCCCGCAAGTTGTCCTTTATTGAGTAAATTTTGTATGTTAAAAAGATTTATTCATCGGATCGAACTGTGGTAGAAAAAACGACAATTGGAGTGTTTGATTAAAGGATGACCTTTAACTAATGGAATTCTTGAAACACTAACATGAGATTTTTTACAATTCTTGACTAAACCGGGAAAACAATTTAATGTTTCACGGGATTTTACAAGTCAAAGAAATAAACCGTATAATTTTGAAATTTAAGTTGTTCGGTTTCAATTAAACTTGACTAGTTCGGTTCTCAAAGAAAATTGACTAGTTCGGTTCTCGCATGAAATGACTAGTTCAATTCTCAAAGAAAATGACTAGTTCGGTTCTCAAAGAAAATGACTAGTTCGGTTCTCAAAGGAAAAATTGACTATTTCGGTCTCTGCAAATGAAAAGTGACAATAGTTTATCGGGTTCTCAAAGAAAAGATAATTCGGTTTTCTCAAAGGAAAATGACGTAGTACGGTTCATAAGAAACTGAACCTAGTTTGGTTTCTACTTGCTGAGATGAACTAGATCGGTTTTGCACTAGAGATATATTTCGTTTCCACTGGGATGACTAGATCGGTTTGCACTGGAGATGACTAGTTCGGTTTCCACTGAAATGACTAGATCGGTTTCAACTGAAAGTGACTAGATCGGTTTCAACTGAAAGTGACTAGATCGGTTTCAACTGAAAGTGACTAGATCGGTTTCAACTGAAAGTGACTAGATATCGGTTTCAACTGAAAGTGACTAGTTCGGTTTCCACTGAGAAGACTAGATCAGTTTTGAAACGAAAACCACACTTTTTATCAAAACTCAAAAGACACGATTATTGATGATAATTGTTTACTGAAAATTTTTATAATAACATAAATACCCTTGCTACTATAATGTATGTGTTTATTAGATTTGTATTACAAAAGTGTTACAAAGCCCAAATAGGGACACGAAAAA
Organism: Tanacetum coccineum; assembly: GCA_026074375.1. NCBI lineage: Eukaryota > Viridiplantae > Streptophyta > Magnoliopsida > Asterales > Asteraceae > Tanacetum > Tanacetum coccineum. The sequence goes on from BQNB010124313.1 coordinate 5,930, forward strand.
TGACAACTTTAAGGTTTTTAAGAAGACCGAAATTTTAAATCAAGATTTTGACCTTTATAAAGCTAATGAACACAAAGACACAAAACTAAGAGATTTTTCATATGAATCTAAGCCACACACGCCACACTCTATATCCAAATATACTAGATCAAAGCTACCTATGTAGAATGGATCTTTTAGTGTGTAATTTACGCTTAGAATCACAAGAAAAAAAATGAAAAATGATGCGTTTTTTTTTGAAGAAAAACTCACGAACCAAAAAAATAAACATAAAATCTAAGCACACCACTCCATGGCTCTTGATACCAATTGAAGACTAATCAAATAACATACTAGATGTGAGGGTAGAGAGAGAGTGGGTTGGATGAACACTTAGAGAGAGAAAGTAAACATAAGAGAACTTTGTAATATGTGTGTAAAATGAACAACCAACTATATCTCCAAGGCATGGAGAGGTGTTTATATACTACAATGAACAAGTGGGCTTTTTGGGCTTTACATGGTTTAATCCATTGGGCCTTTTGCTAACTAAAACTATGTAAGTTTCAAAAAATTACTTAACGAGCTAAACGACTATTATCTAATGACGTTGACCGACACTATTGGGTTCCTAACACTCTAAGTCGAAAAAATTGAATTCCTTAATCGCAAGCTGAGGATGAGAATTTTAACCCTCCACTTAGAGACCTGAAAGAACTGGCAGATGAAGCCGAAGAATAGTGGTGGTACCTATCTTATATCCTCTGTATATTATGTATATATAAAATCACAAAAACACAAAAAGATTTTTCTCTCCTTATAAAATATTTTATATTAAAAACAAAGTACAAAATTAAAAAATCAGAAAAGTATAAAAATATGAATCTATGGCATGTTTTTTGAAAATCGATAACATTTACGGCCTTAGAAATGTCATTTAATAATGATAAGAGGCTGTAAATGAAGTTCGAGAAGAATTTCAAAAGCTTTTAAAACATGCCAAAAAATGGCTTGCTATTATTTCTGATAGCAACCCGATCATCATCTTAAAGGCAAGTATTTCAAAAAGAAAACTTGGCCTAATAACGAGAATTAATTCTCGGGTATGGTCTACTTTATGTCCATGCAAAGGCTTGTGATTACTTTGCATCATAACCCGTGCTTCCTATATTCCATAAGTGTACATGTCAGTGCGCTTATGTATTAAAATAAGATAAATCTTATTTTCTATGGTGTTGTTTTTCAAATATTTATATCAAAAAGTTATCTGAAAATCATTTTCAAAGACATTTGACCACTCAAACAACGACTACGGCTCTTTAAATAGAAAACAGGTCATTGTTTGAGGGGGAGAAAATGTTAAATATCTTCTTCATAAAAACCAGTTTGTGATAAAGGAAAAGGTTTTAAACAATAACAGGTTAACAATTAAAAAGTGGAGTTAATTAAGTTTAGCTTATGTAGCCTTATATTATTTATGTGTATATTGCCTATAGAGGGAGTAAATGTGCAAATATAAGTTTCTAGGTATAATAGTTAAAAACATTAGGGACTATTTGTGCCATGTGTTAAACTTAAATTGCCTAATAAAACTTATATAAGAAACATGAAAAGGTTATGAAACTTGAGGGGGAGATTGTATCATAAACGAATTTCATTTTTATAAACCCCTGTCACTATGTACTGATTCGTCGCCACACACTACACACTTATATTTTTTATTTTCCCTCCCAACCTCAAAATCAAAATCGTCATCTCCTAATCTTCATTTCAAGTTGTTATCATTCAAAAGGTATAACTAGAAAATCGTTCTTCACACTTTAAACAACACATCTCTTAAACGAATTAAGTTTTAATACGGATTTTATCTCGAAAACCCTAAAAATCGAATTAGGGTTCATCAAAAATTAAAACTGTGAAAAACCTATTGAAGTGAAGTGGGTTTTGTTTTTCTTAGGAGTGTAGAACACTCGGTTAAAACAGTTTTGTGATAGGTTATCATATAAATGTGTTCTTGATAATTCTTGTTTGCAAAAATTTAGGTTTTTTTGGGATTTAGTGAAATATGTTTGTGGGTTTTGTGCTAGGACGTTTGATATCCCTCTTCCTTAAATGTTTTGAGCCATAACAGGAGAAAGGCATTTCCTTTGTTTTAGTTTCATAATGAATGTGGTAAAAAGGATAAATATTCTCGTTCTTGATCGTTCTTGATGATTCTGTGGATAATTGTTGATATAATTGATCCTAAGTGTTATACAACTGATATGAATGCTATTTGAACAAGTCTTGCTGCTTAAAATTTCATGTTTGTGGTAATGTGTGTTTTGAAGGCGAGTTAACAACTGACTTTGAGAGACGAGTTAACAACGCCTTCAAAAGGCGAGTAAACAACTCCCCATCATGAGGCGAGTTAACAATAAGCCTTCAAGAGGCGAGTAAACAACTCCCTTCACGAGGGGAGTTAACAACAAGCCTTCAAAAGGCAAGTTAACAACACGCCTTAGAGAAGCATTTAAAATAAACATCCATTAAGGATGCGATTTACCAACCCAATTAAGGGAGAGATTTAACAATTACCTCTAGGAAGGCGATTTAAAAAAACACACCTAAATAGGAGGCGCTTAATCATCGATTTTTAAGGAATTTTAAAGAATTGGGAATTTTTTTTCTAAAGGCAATTTAAAACTCAAGTTAGGTAGCTAATTAAAATTGGTTAATTATGCAATCTAAACAAGTTAAGTAGGCTATATATCAAGGTTTAACAAGAATATCTGAACATGTCTTAGGTTACCTTATTCTCTACAAGTTAGTTGGAATAGGATTCCAAAAAAAGCACTATTTCAGTTGTCTTAATGCCATTCACATAATGCCCAATTAAGTTGCCCATTCATATGCTTAGATTCATATTTAAACATCTAAATGCCTATAATGGAGCCTAAACATTTAAAATGATATCACAACATGAATCAAGCTTAAGCATTCAACAATCAAAGGCCTTATAGTGTGTTATATATAAAATTGGTTATATATATATCAAATCTGAGCATAAACATGAATACCACTCAAGCTCAACTGAAAGCCCTTGATGATGCTCTTGTTTCCCCTGCGGACCATCTTGAGTTCGGGAAATGCAACATGAGACGCAAAACAGACATTAAACCAAAAGAAGCTACATTTCAAGTGATGTTGGATGCTCTTCCTCTCACTCCCTTCTACCAAGAATTCCTAATCACTTCAGAGGTTCCTGCCATTTATATGAAAGAATTTTGGGATACTAGTTTTCCATTCATAAGTCATCCCCACAGCTAATACAAGAAGGACAGTCTCCCTTCTCTGAGTTGATATATTTAGAGAAATTCTCCAGTTTTACCCTAAAATTCTAGGATAAAAGTTTGAAGACCTCCCACTAGAACATGACATCCTCTCTTTCATTAGAGATCTTGGGCAATCTGGAGACATCATCCACCTCTCTGATGTGAGTGTTGACTACTTACACCAACCATGGAGAGCATTTTCTACCATTATCAACAAGTGCATAAGTGGCAAAGAAACTAGAATGGATAAGATTCATCTGTCTCGTGCTCAAATCCTTTGGACTGAATTTCTATAAAAGAACATCGGACTATTGTGTATCTACTCAAGTCAGATTTCCTATTTTAGATAGAAAACCAAAAAGCTAATAAGACCAATAAGATGCCATACCCTAGAACCCAAAGATCATAATTGATTATACTTCCTGTCAAAGGATCAATCTATATTCGTCAGAAGTGAACAAAAAGGAGAAACAAGATGTTTTGGCACACTACTCGAGATGACACCATGTTTACTGCTATGAGATGTATCTCCAGACATGATGATACTCAAGTATATGGTACCATTCTCCCAAAGGAATTAACAAACCAAGCGATGTTGGAATCCAAAGCTTATAAGACATATTATGCTTTTGCTTCTGGAGAGAAAACTCAAAAACCAAAGTACGTTCGAAAGATAGCTGATTCTGACACATCTCCCAAGCAGAAGCTTGTTCAAGCTACTAAAGGTACCAGAATCAAGACTAAAGCTAAGGTGGCTAAATCTGACAAGAAGAAGCAACCTGCGAAGATGCCAAAAGCCAAAGGATTAGATGTATTATCTGAGGTTGCATTAACTGAAGCTGAACAACTAAAGTTGGATACCAAAAGAAGCAAGACATAATTTCACAGTTCTCACGCAAGTGGCTCAGGTGATGGAGTTGACACTCAGTCAAAGGTTCCTAATGAGCAACATCTCAAGACGACTAGTGCAGATGAAGGAACTGGTACTATACCAGGGGTTCCTGATGTACCCATATACAAATCTGAAAGTGAGAAAGAGTCTTAGGGTGACAGTGGAGAAGAAGATGAAGATGATGAAAACGATTCTGAAGATAAAAGTGATAGTAATGATGATGATGCTAATGATAATGATGATGCTAATGATGATGATAACCAAGAAGGTGATGACACGAATGACGATGATGAAGAGACTGATAGTGATAGAACTGACTCAGACATAATCAAGATTCATGTTCTCGATCAGTCTACCACTGAATACTATGAAGAAGAAGAAGAAAAGATTGATGATGAAGAAACGATGGATGATGATGAAGATGAAGATGATGAGGTCACTAAGGAGCTGTATGAAGATGTGAATGTGAACTTAGGAAATGAAGATACTGATATGACCAATGCTGATCAAGGTGCCTCAGAACAACAAAATGTTTCTCAAGAATCAGGGTTTGAGCAAGTAAAGGAAGACGCTCAATGTGGACGACTTCGACCAAGGACACACAAGAAGGCTGGATGAACCTTATACAAAGTTCTTTCAGACTCCCCTTCGACTTTTACAAGCCAAGCTCCTAAATTCTTAAAATCCTTTCACCAGATTGACAATGAGAATTGCCTCATTAATGGAAAACCCCACCGGCTCATTCACCTCGATGGCAGTTCCTAAAATTACATCTGGTTTCACTAAAACTATTCCTCCACCACCTTCGTTCTTCAATCCTCTTCCACAACAAGCAACACCAACTCCAACACCAATAACTTCTGAAGCTACAACCTCATTTCCTTCACTTCCAGATTTCTCCTCTGTATTCAGGTTCAACAACAGAGTCACCAACTTGGAAAAAGATCTGTCAGAGATAAATCAAGTTGACCAGTATGCTCAAGCTCTCTCCTCCGTCCTGCTATAGTTGATCGTTACATTGATAACAAACTTGGAGAAGCTATAAACAAAGCCATTCAAGCACATAATTTGGACATTAGCATACAATAATGCCAAGATGATAAGAATGCTTACTCAAAGAAACCTTGTTGACGACATCAATGAAGTTATTATTAAAGAGAATTCAACAATCAACTTCCTCAAAATCCCCACAAGCAGTATTAGATATTCCAAATCTGTGATAGAGAAAAAGTGTGTCACAGATAATTAGAAGTTGTATGTCTTGACATAGTCTTTCCCTCACAACCAAAGTCCTACCTTATGAGGTGGGCCCGCATTCACTCTTCACGAAATAGCTTACAAAAGAATCTTCTAGACAAGATGGAGGAAAGGCAAGTCACATCTTAGAGTTGATTGACAAAAAGATAGCTTTAAATATGAGCACTGGTTTGAGTCTTATACAACATGACACATATCTATTCAATACATATGGTGAAGTATTTACGTTGAAGAGGAGTCGAGACGACAGTGACAAAGATCGAGACCCCTCCGCTGGATCAGACCGAGGGACAAAAAGAAGGAAATCAAGCAAAGAAGTTGAGTCATCCAGAGATTCAAGGTCAAAGGAAAAGAAGTCTCAAAGCCACCTCAAAAGATGCCTCTTCAAACTTCAAACATAAGCATTCTGCAATCTGCCCATGCAGAGGAGCCAAGTCATACAGTTGATGACTCAGGAGTACAACAAGATCAAGAGTTTGACATGGGTGCTAATGATGAACAACCCGCTGATACGGAGGTAACCAAGGATGATTGGTTCAAGAAACCCGAGAGACCTCCAACTCCTAATTTTGATTGGGATAAGAGACAACCATGATGACCAAATCAAGCTAGATCACAAACAGATCCTCCTGACCTCCTCAAAACTGGATTTAGTCAAGTTGCTCACATGCAAAGAACCTCGTACTTCAATTTAAATGAGCTCATAGATACCTCTTTCCGACTTCTCTTCAATTTACTCCAAAACCCGGCTCAACATTACAGATCTGACTCAATAAATTCTTGTTGGCCTGCATCGAGCTACCAAAGCAACTATTGCATGAGTCTTACAGAAGAAGAGTACGCATCTTGAAGAATTGTTCCAAGGCAACAACTTGAACGACACGACTGGCATAACCACATGAAAGGTAAACCATAATCCGTTAGATCTTCAGTAAACTCGTCTCGTTTGATTCCAGATCATCGAGGACGTCAAGTTATCCCTCAAGATTTCTTCATCAACAATGACCTGGAATATTTAAAAGGTGGAGAGTTAAGCAGAAGATACTTAACTTCAGTCACAAAGACAAAGGCCGCTACATACAAGATCAAATAGATTGAAGACATGGTTCGAAATTTGTGGAGTCCTGTAAAGGTGATATATGATCAACAATCTTACAGAGGACTTTCAACACTGGGGTCCCAAACGTCAACATTTCTATGAGTTTGCTGCCAACATGACTTCGTCAAAGGATGTCTACTCCAGGAAAAGAATCATTGCGGTTACCAGATCTTCGATTATGAAGAAGTATGATTACGGTCACTTGGAAGAGATCAAAGTTCGTCGAGAGGATCAGAATTTTACAAGTTATAGAGAAGGTTATTTTCCCCAATTACTTCGCCCTACAAGATGCATTAGAAGACATGTTACTTCTACGTGTTCAAAAGAAGCTGGCCAGTCTCATAATCAAAGAATGGTATGCCTTGAATGTGGCATTATGTATGTACACCAGACGGATTATCATTCAAATGTGGGTGGAAGATCTTCAATTAGGTGTCAAAAGTTACCAAAAGAAGCTCAACCTTACCAAGCCAGACACATTCAGGTCAAATCTCATAAACAGGACCACATACACTGCATATTCAGACCCTAAAGGAGTGATATATAAGGATCAGATGAACCGAAATAGATTAATGCTCGCTGATGAACTCCATACATTTAGGTGAGGGCATACTCCGATTATGTGTCGGATTCTACTCTTATGATATTGATAAGGGAATACGGGATTAGAAAAATCAGCCTAAAGAGGAAATGGAGCGGTTTAGACAAACGAAGGGCTTGGGTTATGATTCAGGATATCGACAAGCAGCTTTATGAGAGGAGGTTGATGCGAAATTTAGAGAAGTTTGTTGGTGGAAGAGAATACGAGAATGACCTCAGGCTACTGGAACGGATAATATGATTTTGTCATAGTGTGTCCTATCTTATTTCAGGTCCATTTCTCGTATACAATAATTCTTGTGAATATGTAAATCAATAAGTTAGAGGGAGTGTAGAGGTTAGCGTAAAGTGAAGGAAAAAGTGGGCTCAGGAATTATGATACGTGGAGCGTTTTGGATGTCTGACTCACCAACTTGTCAACACACACTATAATCTAACCCCCAATAAACCCCGCCAAACAACCGACCCAAACACCCCCCCAACACTGTAACAAACTACACACCCCCCCCCTCATCTACCCCTACCACCAATAGCGGAGGACCAAAAAAAAGAAAGCAAACCAGTCAAGAAATAATTGGCCAACTTTTAATACCCAACAACCAAAAAAAATAGAAACAAATAGCAAGTATCATAAACTAATCACGAGAAATAAACATATATTAATGAATTGTGATAAGTGTGATTACCCTAAATAATAAATACTGGTGAATATCGTTAAAAATATCAATAGCGTAAAGCAATCCCCCAATAATTTCTAAAACTGTAATGTGATTAATCAATGCACAAACGATGGGGAGCAAAATTTGGTATACGTGTTGCTGAAATGTGGAAGTACCTCACACCGACCATTTAAAGTTAATGTATTGGAGTTAATAAAAGGGAGGTTAAGCATAGGAAACCCATTCCCATGATCCCCCACCACCACCCACCACCAGAACACCACCACCACCACACCACACCACCACAAAACACAACCAAAACGAAACCAAGAACAACCCAAATTCCCTACAAACCAACCCACCCAAACCACAAACAACCACCAAAAACGCACAAACTAGCACAACAAAATACAAACAAAACCACCCAAAAACCACACAAAAAAGTAAAAACAACAATAAAACCAACCAACCACACACACATACACACCCCACCAACAAACACCCCACCAACCCACAACAAAACCAAAACACAAAAAAACAAAACAAAAAAAACTCCAACCCACCACAAACCACACCAAACACACACACCCAAAACCAAAAAACCAAAAAAACAAACCACACCAAATAAACACACCAACCATCCACCAACACCCAACACCATCAACAACCTGAACAGATACCCAAACAACCAACACCTACACACAACAACAACACAAAAAAGCCAAAGAGTCTCGTAGAAACACAAAACAAAATCCACACCACAAAACCACACCAAACACCACAAACCCAACCACACACCCAAAACAACAACCATACGAACATCCAAAACAAAACCAAGCACACCACAACCACCACAAAAAACCAACCACAACACCCAAAACACAACGCACAAACAACACACCAAAACCACCAGCAACAAAAACCAAAACCCATAACCAACCACCAACCAAGCACCACAACCCAACCACCAACCCCAAACAAAACAAACAAACCCCAACAAACACCAAACACCTAACACAAAATCAACCACCAAAAAAAAAACCCAACAAAACAACCCACCAACACCAACCAACCAACCAGACAAACCAAACACAACCAAAACGACCACACAAAAGGATCCAGAACCAAGTGTCTACCCAGGGAATTCCACTATAAAGTGTAGAAAGTCCTTAGGTATGAAAAAAACGGAAGTAAGTGAGATAAAGGGGAAACAGAGGTTGCCCCACCTAGATGGAGCTAGTAATGGAACAAACCCAAAAAGGTACTAGTATAAATTCTGTCGTTAAGCGCTGAAGGGGTTTGAAGAATAGGTAAAAAGAAAAGTAAAGATACAGGAAGAAAAAAAGAAGCCCCTTTACACTTAGGCAGAAACCGGTCAATACATATGCTGTCAAGATCACAAAGATGATTGCGACATTGAAAGACTGACATCATGGGACCTATGTGAATGCAAAGCACAAACCCTCCCTAACCACTAGAATCCTCACAAGATTTTCTATTTCATTTCTCATAGAGATTACAAAAACGCAATATCTATCAACTTTCCTCACTCCGAGTTAGTATGTAATTGAATAAGTTGGCACTCCTCTCCAAGCCTCCGATCACTAAAACCAAAGTGCACTATTTAGTCTAGAGCCAAAAGAGATCATTTATAAATCTCATTAGGACACTTGTCAAAATTATGCTTGCTAATTTACACAATATGAAAAACAAGAAATATATATTAAGAGTCCTACGCATTATCCTTGTGATTTTGCCAGAACATAAAAGTGATACTTAAGTATATAGGTACTGAATCAAATGAATATCATATAATCAAATATAAAACGCAGCGGAACATGCCTATCAACGAATCCATAGAGTCATATGATAAATCAAAATGAAAACAACGATTATTACCTTTGAAGTGTGATCGATAGAATCAAAGAACAACCTTCTCTTGTACATGATCTATCCAAGAAACCAAGTGACCAAAGTAGATCACCTCTATGAATATCCACACTACACTTCACCATATACCTCTTTGTTGATAAAATATAATGCCTAAAAACATTACTGATATTTTTCACATCTTTACGTTTTGATAATTACAAAATATAAAAATGTTCAATGTAAAATTAAACGTAAACAAGTAATTAGTAGTAAATTTTCATTTCGAAATTTATATCACTTCAAAGTAATAATATATAAATGCTATTGCATTTTATGATCAAATAAATTTTTATTCAACCTCACACTTTTACAAAATGTTGTAAACATTTTTATAAACATTACAAAACATTTTCTACAATTAAAAGAAATGTTTTATTCAAAATAAACATTTTGAAATTTAAATTTTCGGACCTAAAACGGCTAGAAAAGTTCCAGAAAATTCCCCCTACACAAAAGACAAACTAGGGAGCCCCTAGTCTAGGGCGGCCCCCTTAATTTTAAGGGGACCGCCCACCTATTTAAGGGGACCGCCCATAGACTGACGCTCCTCCAGTTTGTCCTATAAATACTGGACTATTCCCCACTATTTTCTCACCTTTTGCACTCATTCTTTCTGCTCAAAACAGCCCACATATCATCTCTAAAATCCTTTGATCATTTAATCATAAAGCTTTGTTTTTAAGTGATCCAAGCTTAATTTTCCTGCAAAGTGCAAGAGAAAATACTATCTATCATTAAGTGAAGAAGTAAACACCTTTGTGTGTAGTAGCAATCTTATTGCATCCATACCAAAACTTGTAAATCAATTGTATAATTATTTATGTGTAAGTAGCTAGATCTTGCAATCTTTGTAATATAGTTAAATCATGGTGATATGGGAGTGTTGTTGGACTTCCCAAGTAGTGTTAGATAGTTGTGATAATAGTAGTGGTGGTGGAAGTGAAGTTGTGAAAAGTCTTGAATTTAAAAAAAGTTGTGAAGCTTGTGAAGTCCCGTGAACAAGTAGTGAAAGACGTGTTGTGATAGATTGTTCTTCTAAGATAGATTAGAACTCGACCTTTAGCTTTGTGTCGTAAATCGGTGTAAAGCAACGATGTGTAAGGTTTTTCTTCCTTCTCCGCCATAAGGGAGCTTGATTGACATAGTGAAGAAAACTCTCGAGATAGTGCTCGAGGTAGTGGAGTATGCGAAGAGGGTGCTTCGTTAACCAAACCACTATAAATCCTACGTTGTGGTTTGACTGTTCTACTCTTATCTCTTGGCAATACATTGATTTCTCCTTACTAACCTGAATTAATTGTTTAGAAAGTAAATTGTATCGCATAATGTGCAAGTGTTGAATTCACATAAAGTCTAATCAATAACTTTTAACAAACACTGATAAAAAACCTGTAAGATAAAAAGCAGCAAACTATTCAAAACCCCTTCTAGTTTTCCATAATTGTGGATATCAAGAGCCACTTAAACAAGATTTTTAAAATATATTGTATTTTAAAACTTGAATTGATCTATGGAATCTGAAAAATATTTAGAAGGGCAATCTATGCAAAGACCTCCCTATATTTTGAAAGTGTATGGATTTATTTTATTGGAAAAAATAGATTCGAAACATTATGTGAAATCAAAAGATCTAGACATTTGGCAGTTTGATTACCGATGGTGATTTATCCTCCTATGTCAAAAATAATCCCAAAATTTAAAAAGGATGACTTTGTTACCTTTTCATAAACAAAGCGAAAATTGGATCTTAAAAAGAAACTTGCAAAAAATAATGAACTAAAATGGTAATATTTATAATCTTTTGTTGGCCACGTAAAGAATTCGAAAGAATTTTTATGATGTCAAACCGCAAAAGAAAATATAGGAAACTTTTATTAATCACTCATCAAGGTAATAATCAAGTCAAGGCTAACAAAATAGATCTTCTTGTTCAACAATATGAACAATTCACGAATTCCGGGAGGAGGAATCAATAGATAATGCTTTTGCTAAATTTAAACTGATTAATTACTAGTCAATAAAGCACTTTGATGAAGGTTTTTCTAGCAAGAGACCTTGTTTTAGGAAATTTCTTAGTGCATTACAATCCAAAAGGCCGCGAAAGTCACGACGATTAAAGAATCCAAGAATCTAACAACCTTACCTTCTTGACGAACTTATTGGAAACTTGAAAGTTTATGTTGAAGTAAAAAAGAAATATTTCTAAAACGGTCAAAGAGGCAAGAAAGAACAAATTAGATACTCTTGCATTAAAAGTTGAAAAAGGAAGTAAGTTGATGAAGAGAGCGCAAGCTCCGATATGAAAGACGAATAGTAATGCCATGGCCGTAAAGGAATTCAAGAAATTCTTCCTCAAGAGAGAGGAAGATTTGTAAGACAAACCACGGAGGCCAATAGAAAAACAGTCCAAAGAAATAGAATGATGGCTTTATGGTAAAATATGAAAGAAAATTATTTTAGATTGGTGCTACCAAATCACCTCATTATAGAATGTTCAAAGCCATCAAAGAACAAAGAATCAAATGAAGCTTTATTGTGAGGAGCATCATGAGCGACAATGGAGAAGATGAAGGAAAATACTAAAGATGAAACTGTCTGTATACTCAAGCTCCCCGAATGAAATATTCAGTAGGAAAAAACTTGGGAACCCCGTTATTGAATTAAAAGATAGTGGATGCTCAAAACACATGACCGGTAATCGAAAGTTGTTCTCTTCATACAAAGCATACAACAGAGGAAACGTAATCTTTGGGAGCAACTTGCGTGGTAAAATCATAGGCAAATGTACTGATTTCTCAAGACTATCCCTAAATAATTGCAAATGTTAAGCCACGAAATTAACTTAACATATAACTTGCTACTGTATGTTAAATAAGGTGATAGAACAAATGTCAAAGTCATATTTACCGAACATATGCGAAATAATCAAAGAGGAAAGGTTATAGGTAAAGGAATTTAGGAAAGGAGGAATATATGTAATAGAAAACTAGGAAAAAAGACTGGAAGACAAAATATCCTTGCAACATTAGACGAAAAGCTCCACACAATGGCCTAGGAGCTTAGTCAACAGCTAATATGCAATTATTTTAATCATTAGCATCTAAAGAATTAGTTAAGAAACCTACCAAACTAAAATAATACGGACCGACATTTTTTTTGTGATACTTGCAAAATTGTGAAAACAAGCTCATTGCGAGTTCACAAGGCTAAAAATATAGTTTCAACAACTAGATGCTTAGAACTAACTTCACATGGAGTGTGTTGGGGGGCCCCCTCCGCCATAACGGAAGTTATGGAGGACATCGTAAACCTTAGTAATCGTAATGACATATTCTCGATTCAATGGACTAGATTTTTTAGCAAATAAAAACCTAAAAGCCTTCGAAAAATTTCAAAATAATTAAGCAAAATTATCCTAAACATAAATAGGTGTGTTCCATTGTAACAATTAGAAAACGGATCAAGGTCGGAATTTGGATAAACGAATTACAATTCGGGAACTATTTGATTGTGATTTAAATGGGATATCTCACAATTTTTCCGCTCCTCGTACTCCACAATCAAATGGGGTAGTAGAAAGAAAAAATCGCACTCTACAAGAAATGAGTATGAACCGCATGGTTAAAACGAACAATCAACCTATATAATTAATAGAGTTTTCCATTAGACTTATGTTTATGAAAAAACTCCCATAACGAGTTTGTTAAAGGTAGGAAATCAAACTTTAAACTATTTTAGACATTAGAATTAATGTTTTATTTTTAATACAAAAGATTACCTCACCAAGTTCGACCCAAAGTCGTACGAAGGTATTTTCCTAGGATATTCACAAAATAGTAAAGCTTACATAATACTTAACAAACAAACAATGAAAGTTGAAGAGTCGTTGAATGTAACTTTCGATGAAACTCCTCTCCCGCCTAAAACATCACCATTGGAAGATGATGAGTTAGTCAAAGAAGAAGCTATTGAGGTTAGTAAAACAAAACCTGTAGGCAATGATCTTGAAGACATTTCATTAGAAAATAATCACATTGTAAATATTAAAGAATCTAAAACTCATCCCCTAGAAAACGTTATTGGTAATCTAAATCAAAGAACTCTTAGGTCCCAAGCTCAAGACAAAATCAATTTCTTTTGCTTTATTTCAACAATAGAACCTAAAAATATAAACGTGACATTAAAAGATGAAAATTGGGTAATGGCCATGCAAGAGGAACTAAACTAATTTAAAACAAATGATGTTTGAGAACGAGTCCCAAATCCCATGGATATGACCATTATAGGAACAAAATAGGT
>BQNB010124315.1:7885-19959 GCA_026074375.1 Tanacetum coccineum
ACGACCACGACCACCCTGTGAGACTTCTCAAGATGGTAGAGGCCCATCGTTAGACTTTTGCTATGGACAGTATCGACATTTGGAGGTACCCGGAGGGTGAGCCCAAATACGAGTTTAGAGAGAGCACTTCAACTCAAATACACCCGGTCACTGGTGAGCCTATTCACTGTACCATCCCTCTATTCGTGGCAAGACTTGTCTACCATGATGATGAGATCATGAAGATTTACGACCACCAACAAGAGATTTCATTGGTAAGGGTTGAGGCTTTAGAGAAGGAGGTTAAGATTTGGCAAGACAGAGCTGAGACCTCAGAGCAAAGAGTTGAGGATCTGCAGGAGGCTTTAGATAGGACTAAAGATGGGGTGCATGAGCATCAGGTGCATCACGAGGATACCGAGGCACGTATGCAGTAGTACGAGACTGATATACGAGAGATCCGAGCACACATTAGGAGATTGAATGACCAATTCGGCATGTAGTATGCTAGATCTTTATTATTTTGTAGCTCCATTATTGTACCCATCAAGCTATGAGTAAGTACTCAGGTGGTAGTAGCTTATTTTAACAAGACACTTGTATCTATTATTTTTCTTATGAAACAATGTATCAAGTATTGAAATATATATCAATATTGGTTATGAGTATGCTATTTATGATGTTGATTTATTTATGCCATGGTTTACTATAACTCATATCTCTGTGTGCCTGATTCTATCTTGTATGTATGTTGTACCTATTGCGTGTTGTGATTGTATTATGGACAAAATCTCATAATATAGTATATTTCATGTGATTTTGAAGAACAAGACTACAAATCAAGGATTGAGCTTCAGAAAAATTGAACATATTGTAGCTATGAGAGTTGCTAGCGCTATTGAGGCCATTGCCATCTACGAGACAAGGACCCACATGGCTCGTGACTTAATGAATTGGGTCGAACGACAGGATGACAAGGTGACAGAGAATGCTAGCAACAAAAGGAAATGGGAAGGTGACCACGATAAAGGTTTTAGCCAACAACGAAACAAGGGGTATAAGGTGATTGGGGCACATGTTGTTGAGCCAAGCGACAAGAAAGGATATGCTAGGAATTTACCATGGTGTAACAAATGAAAGTTTCACCACACTAGTCAGTGCACTACAAAATGTGGAAATTGCAAGCGGATTGGTCATCAAACTAGAGATTGTAGGGTTCTCGCCCATGCAACCACACAAAGACCCCTTGTGGTAAAACCAAAGACTAAAGCTACTTGCTATGAGTATGAAATGCTAGGACTATATAAGAGTATTTTCCCAAAAGGGAAGAGTCGGAAGTGTTGGGAAATATATTGTAAAAGACTTAATACTGGTAGTATAACAGTTAAGTCTGGTAGTATTAGTTAATACTGGCAGTACTAATATTAAGTCTGGCAGTATTATAGTTAGTATTGGTAGAGTGGCAGTACTAGTTAAGTCTGTTTATGTAACAAAATAGTGATAATTGTTATCCTAGAGATATCTTAGGAGATATCTTAGGAAAGGATATGCATTATACTTTCACACGGTTCACACATTTTGTATAGCCTTTTAGGGTTTCCTTGGTGTATAAAAGGAACCATGCGGCATAGAGTTTCATATAACAAATAGTAGCATTGAAGCTTAATAGAAATCAATAGCAAAGTTAGTATTATATTGTGTTCTTCTTAATACTTATGTTTGATTTGGATTTATTCAAGTTAGCTATCGTCTTACAAAGGCTATATAGATCCAAAACAAGGACCTACAAGTGGTATCAGAGCCAAAAGAAGGACTCTGAATAAGAAGAATCTCGAGATCATAAACAATCACTTTTAGATCTAGAAAAATGTCTCAACCTGCTAATGATGATTACTCTCAACATCTTAGTGATGGTGAAGCATCATATCATGAAGGCATCAAACCATGAAGATGCATCAGACACTGGTGCTGCACCTAAACAACAACAACAGGTGATTCCTCAAACAACTGCTATCTCAAATATCAAACTCCCAATTCTGAAGAAGGAGGAGTATGATATATGGGCTATGGAGATGGAGCATTACCTTGAATATATTGATAATGATGTTTGGAAGGTAATTCAGAATGGAAATTCAAAGAAGAGAATCTCAACTGGAAAAGATGGTGTTGTTAGAATACTTCCACCAGTATCTCCTGCAGAAATTCATGCTGTTGAAAAGGAAAGGAAGGCAAGAACCATCTTACTCATGGCTATTCCCAAGGAACATCTGAGAAGATTTCATGGAATGGATGATGCAAAAGAAATTTGGGAAGCCATAAGGACTAGGTTTGGTGGTAATGCAAATTCAAAGAAGATGCAGAAAGCTGTTTTAAAACAACAGTTTAAAAGAGACTCTTTTTATCAAGATCAAGAAGCTGGAAAGCAAGAGAAGAATCAGATGGGCTTGCTGACAATGGATGATGGTATTGTCAATTGGGGAGAACACACTGAAGATGAAGAGACAAATCATGCACTCATGGCTATCAGCTCCAGTAGTGAGGTATCTTTGTGTTCTAAAACTTGCATTGATTCATACAATACCCTTAAAACACTGTGTGATGAACAAATGAATCAGTTAGGTGATCAAGAAGCATAAATACTTGCCTATAGTCAAGCTGTTAAGAAACTAGAAGCTTAACTTGTTACTTTTCAAAAACATCAACTTTCTCTTAATGAAAAGCTTACTTTTCAGGCAAATGAAATATATGAAAAGATGAAAAGCTTAAAAATATAGAAGAATTGGAATGAAAGCTGTAAAAGAAAAGGAACAATTATAGAAAACATTAGATTCATGGAAAGATTCTTCCAAGAATCTTTGGAGATTAATTAATTCTGGCATGAGTTCAAATAGTAAAATTGGCTTAGGGTATGAAATACAATCAAACAATGAGGTTCTGAGTTATGAGGAAGAAATGAATTTTTCTGTTTTTAATTGTTCAGAAGAGGACTCAGTTGGAAAACCTTTGTACAGTAGATTTATAAAAACTAATGATTTTAAAGGTGTTCCACATCCCTTAAGTGGAGATTATACTCCTAAACCACAAGAAGAAATTGATGAGTCTTTGTATGTTTATGGTAAAAAGGGACCCCAAGAGCCTGAACCCAGTGTATCAGATGATAGATCCAGTGAATATTCTACCTGTCAATCTAATGACAGTGCAGGATCTATTGGAACTTCCTCTGAACATTCTTTTGATCCTGAATCTGAGATTTCAAGAGTACCTAAAGAAGTGTATGTGTCTAAACCTCTTACAACAAATGCACAAGGTGTGTCTGCTCCAAAATCAAAAGAGGTTGAACCTAGTTGTGTCTCACACATAAAATCTCCTAGGCAACCAATCAAAGATCAAGAAACACCTAAAGTGAACAGGAAGAATTGGAATGCTATGAAGGAAAGAGAACTAGGGGAAGGTTACTCTTTCACAAAGAAGAAATGTTTTGTTTGTGGTAGTCTAAGTCATTTGATCAAAGATTGTGACTATTATGAAAAGAAAATGGCAAGAAAGGCTGAGTTTAAGAAACAAAGGGTTTTTAATACTGGTAACAGGATGGCAAAACCAGTATGGATTAATGATGACAGGATTAATCATGCTAATCAATTTGTTCCTAGATCAGTACAACTTAATACTGATAGGCCAAACATTAATTCTGTTAGGCCTAATATTAATACTGATAGGACAAATATTAATTCTGTTAGGCCTAGAGTTAATACTGTTAATTCTAATGTTAATACTGTTAGATCTAGACAGCCAGTACCTACAAGGACCTCAACCAGCTTTAGTCCTAAAAGACCACAGGTGAATCAATTTACTCAAAGAAGGCATTTTTCTAAATCACATTCATCTGTAAGAAAACCCTTTGCAAAAAATACAGCCCAAATGTTTCATTTTCATGCTGTAAAGGGAAATTGGGGATCTGCTGTTAAGACCTCAGCAGGTTATAATTGGAGAAACACTATACCAAACTCCAATTGTAATGGTGGACCAACTTTTATTAGAACTGTGATTACAAAAGGTCCACAAGGCAGACCCAAGCCTGTACAGGCCTGGGTCCCTAAGAGAAACTAATTTCTCTTTTTCATGTGCAGGATCATCCACTCAAGAACATGATAGATAGAGGTATATTTGATAGTGGATGCTCAGGGCACATGACAGGTAACAAGGATCAACTGGAGGATTTTGAAGAATTCAATGGGGGATCTGTTACCTTTGGAGGTAGCAAAGGCTACATAACTTGTAAAGGAAAAATAAGAGTTGGTAATTTAGATTTTGATAGTGTGTCTTTTGTAGTGGAACTAGGCTTTTACTATTTTCACTATCACAATTATGTGATAAGCGCAAAGGTTCTTTTTACTAGAACTGAATCTTGTTGTGTCTCTGACTTTTAAGATGCCTGATGATAATAGATTACTTCTACAGTCATAGACATCAAAATCTTGGTATAGTTTGATATGAAGACACCTTCCCTCACAAAAGATTATGCCTGTTTGATTGGCAAAAGCCAATGTGATGAATTAATTAGGCACAGGAGGTTAGTTCATATAAATTTTAAAAACTTAAACAATGGTGAAGGGAAACCTTGTAAGAGGTCTACTTCGATGGTTTTCAAAAATGACATACCATGTGTTGCCTGACCATAAGGTAAACAACACTGGGCCTTATGCAGGTAAATTAGGAAAGATTACTCTTGAGCCCATTTACACACCTTGATTGGATCTTTTTTGGACCTACTTCTGGTCAAAAAGAATTAATAAGCATGTTTTGCCTTGTAATTACTGCTGATTGTACCGATTTAGTTGGGTATACTTTTGGGCCTTCTAAGGATGAAACCTAGTGGCATTCTTAGAACTTAATAGGCAGATTTAAAAAACAGCTTACTCAGAGGGTTAAAATCATTAGATCAGGATATGGCACTGAATTTGAATAGAGATATGCTAGAATATTGTGGAAAAAGGGAATAAAACAAGAGTATATGCAAAGCCAGAACTCCGCAGACTGGAGTTGTAAAAAGAATGTAACAGGACTTAATTGAGGCAGCTAGGACACTGCTTACCATACTCACTTTACAATACTTTTTTTGGGCAGATGCAGTAGTATCTTGCATATCTTTAATAGGGTAGAGTGAAAACTAAACTCAAATCAAAACTCCTTATGAGCTTTTGTTTGGCCAAAACCAATTTTCTTTTTTTTTTTTATCTCCCCCCCCACCCCCCCACCCCCCCCCCCTATTTTGTAGCTATATAAGACCTTTTGGGAGTCATGTTACAATTTTTAGTTACTTTAGTCGTGTTTGGCAAGTTTGATGGAACCAGATGAGGATTGCTACTAACTTTATAAATAATGGAGCAGCAAGCGGGGGGTGTACCCCCCGGGGGGGCGGCGGGTGGTGGGGCGGGGGGGGGCGCGTGGGGGGGGGTGGGGGGGGGGGAGGGGGCGGGGGGGGGGGTGGGGGGAAAGTGGCATTAGAAAGTAATGAAGGTTGATGAGTTAGAATGGAGATGAGGAGAACAACACTTGGTGGAGGTGCTACGCACTAACACAACAAATGATCATCAGTCCACCATGTTTAACAGACATAAACATGGCTTCGTCCCGGAGCAAAGGCTCTTGGTAAAGACTTCTCAAATCTGTTTATGGCTGACAATTTGCAAAAATTCGATGGTTATCAACTTTACCATACTCTGTTTAAGTAAAGAGTGGTAGCCCACACAGTTTTATGGCTTGTGGTAAAGGTGATGAAAACCTAACTAGTCCATTAGATTATGGCTTATGGTAAAGCAAATGCAAATCCATATTAGATGGTTGACACTTTACCAAAAAGTGGATGGTACATCAACTCACCAAATTGCATGTACAAAGCGGTGATATGGTAATCAATCACCATGGGATTACCTTTTCTAGGTCCAAAGGATTGACTGCCCTGAGCAAACTGGTACATGTAAGGCATATTCAAATCCGTATCATGCTATTAATGGTTTGCAAAAACCATATGGTATTCCAAATCACCAATGTTTCATGTACTGAGAGTTGAATGGTTTTCCAGTCGACTATGGTCATGCACCTTTTCTGGTGGCCAAAGGACTGGCTATCCCAGGTTAATGGCTAAATGGTAAAGAGACATCAATCATTTAAAGTTTCAAAGTTCACTCTACAGGATGTTAACACAACTGGAAGTGTGTTGAAACGTTTTGATAAGATATGCTTGCAAGATCAAAAAGAGATGATTTGAAGAATTACAGCTCAAGAGTAATTCAAAGAGTTTTTGTTTACAATATCCTCAGGAAGCTCAAATTGAAGACACTTAAAGAAACTTGAAGTTCACAAGTGAAGATCAAGTTAGGGGAGGATTGTTGGGAAATATATTGTAAAAGACTTAATACTGGTAGTATAACAGTTAAGTCTGGTAGTATTAGTTAATACTGGCAGTACTAATATTAAGTCTGGCAGTATTATAGTTAGTACTGGTAGAGTGGCAGTACTAGTTAAGTCTATTTATGTAATAGAATAGTGATAATTGTTATCCTAGAGATATCTTAGGAGATATCTTAGGAAAGGATATGCATTATCCTTTCACACGGTTCACACGTTTTGTATAGCCTTTTAGGGTTTCCTTGGTGTATAAAAGGAACCCTACAGCATAGAGTTTCATATAACAAATAGTAGCATTGAAGCTTAATATAAATCAATAGCAAAGTTAGTATTATATTGTGTTCTTCTTAATACTTGTGTTAAGATTCCGCATTAACACTTGGTATTCATAGTCAGTGTCTCTCACATAGTTGATTTGGATTTATTCAAGTTAGCTATCGTCTTACAAAGGCTATATAGATTCAAAACAAGGACCTACAAGAAGCATGTGACCAAGCTCTGGAAAGAAAAAGCTCGCAGAGACTCTAGCATCATGGCGTATAACGTTAGTGCTTAGGGAGAGATTCACGTCTTACCTAGTGAGACCTAAGTTGGAACTTTCTTAGACTTATTTCCTTTAAGGATTCGCACTTGTATTTCCTTTAACTTCGTTATACCGTGGGGATGATTTTAAATTACATATCAAATTTATGTGTCATGAAAACTTTGTCGATTTTACTTTAAGCCTCTATTTAATTATGCAAGTCACTCCTTAAATTATTATAGCCCTATAAACATTGTTACAACTACTCTATAAATCATTTTGCTATCATTTAATAAACCACTTTACTATTGACTAATAAACTATCATATCATAACCTATTTTACTACCACTTTAAAAAGTTACTATTTTTAATAAACTATTTTACTATCAAATACTAAACTATTTTCTACCACCTTATAAACAATTTTGCTATCACTTATAAACTATTTCGCTATTATGTTATAAACTAATATACTATCAACTCATAAACTATTTTCACACCATCTTATAAACTAATTTACTATCATTTTATAAAGTGTTTTTCCACCTCCATATAAACTATTTTCTTGTCATTTTGTATACTATTTTTACTATCACTTCATAAACCATTTTGCTACTACCTTATGAACTATTTTATTTCCATAACATAAATTATTTTACTAATAACGTATTAGCTATTTTACTATCGTCTTATAAACTACCTTACCGTCATATCACAAACTATTTAGTTGTCATCCTATAAACTACCATGCTTCCATCTTGTGAATTATTTTGTCACACTATAAAACTATTTTTATACTACTTTATCCATAACACTAGCTTGACGAAAATGAGCAATGCATCGTTACTCCTCAATTAGACATAGCCTGATCACCTATGTCTAATTCAGGAAGGACCATGTTATGCTGAGAGTAGTCACCTTAAAATTTTGTCAAAAATCATTTTTATTTATATTCCCCAAAAGCAAAATTTTGTGTACGTATTTGATATCATCAAATAACGTCATATTTTACCATCATTTATCCCATACATCTTACCTACTTTTATATAATTATTGCAAGATATTGGTACTTAATTGCTTAAAATTTATTAATGCAGTAATTCTGGAGTAACTTGTGAAGACGAAGCTAAAAGGCGCAATTCTGGAGCTAAAATGAAGACATTTGAAGAAAACTGTTATCTGCTACTATACGCCGTATCCAGCAAAGAAGATACGGCGTATCAACGCCAGCTGATATGTGAGAAATCACATATCTTTATTATATCCAAAATGGCTCTTAAATGATCAAAATGTGCAAAAATATGCTTGTATTTGTGTATCTTGTTGTTTGTGTATGTGTAGGTACGGATAAAGCAAAAATCACAAGAAAATAGTCAAAACCAGACAAACACGGACACGGGAATGGATAGAAAGCAAAACAGCCAGAAGATTTCTATCAATGGTCATCAAAAGTCAACCCCTGGTCAATATTGGTCAACTCACAAAAGACAAAATCCACAAAATACCAAAAATGCCCTAAATGTTAAACCAAATTTCACTATAAGTCCCTAAACCATAACACCGTTATCTCCTTTTTATAAAAGAGATAACGATCGTTATCCCTTTATAATTAAACCCTCTCTCGGACCAAGCCCAAATCCTAAACTCAGGCCCATTCTTTATACCCGGGCCCAAGTCAACCTATACACACTCCCGGGTCAAACAAAGGTATAAATAGAAAAGAAAAGAAATAAAGCGGGAAATCCCGTTTTTACTATTCATCATCTCTTTCAGTTTAACCTCACCTCAAAACAAAGGGTAAATCCCAATTGATGACATGGAACAAAGATTCGAATACCAAGTTATGAATTGGCAGAGTAAAACGTCACCAATGTCTCTCATTGGCCAAGACACCAAAAGGAATGACACACGTGGATGCAAGGAAATACACAAGGAAGGAATTTTTGTACTAAATTTAGTGCAAAAGAAGCACAAGTACTCTGACCCACGGAATGCCATGCTGGCAATCCGTGTGCTCACTTATTTGATCCAACGACTTAAACAAAGGATCCAATGATTGGCAGTAAAGGAAGGGACGAGATCAAAAGCCAAGAGAGCGTGTATTCAGACCTAGAAGCTTCTTCATCTCTTATAAATAGAGATCACTCCTGACTCACATAAATATCTTTTTTTTCATCTAGCTTAATTAGGAGTAGTGTAAATTAGCTTATAGCTTATTGATTTTTCTAGCTTATAATCGTTTAATCTTAGTAACTTTCATTTAAAAAGCTTTGTAATCTGTTTTTATTAATAAATGTTTGCATTTCACTTATAAGTCTTATGTTTTAATCTATTTCACTAAATTTGCAAAATGATTGAATAAGCTTTCTACTATTTAATAAGCTCTCATTAAGCTGTCATCTCTACTTTTAAGATGGCTATCAACTCAACTAAGCTCTCAAAAGCTTACAATCAATATTACCAAAGCTTATTAATGGAAGGGAAGTCAATTAAGGAAGGACTTCCAGGACCCTAATAGCTTATCACTTGATAAGCTGGAGCTTGTTGATAGCTCTTAGAGCATTTGATAGCCTTGTTTGTGCAAAGATTTATGTAAGTTCTCAATTTACCATTTCTGTCTTTAATACTTAGCTTAAACCTGCATTTTAGTTTAATTGTGCTTATAGCTTGCTTATTTTTGTTTTATTTTGCTTATGAATGCTTATTGTAGTGATTATATGCTTATTGTGTTAAAACTTAAGTATTAATTCTTAGTTTAAATGTTTCTATCTTAAAATCAACAAAAAACCAAAAAAAATTAGCTTAAGTGTTATAGCTTATTGTTCTGCTTATTTGTATGCTCATATATTCTTATTAGGTCTGTTAAAAGCTTGTTAATATCTGGTATCTGATAATTAATCATTAATTCTCACTTTTATAAGCTTAAAATGGATTTTAAAGGAAATAAGGGGGTGTTTGGCATAGCAGTACTAACTGAGAGTTAGTACTGCTATTGACCATTTGGTCCTTTAATTTCATTTTTAATCTCAAAATTTAGGTTTATAAGAGTAGGATTAATAAGTTTAAATAGGTTTAGTCTAGTTTTCCTTAAGTTGATAGTTGCTAGGTTGAATTTGATAAGTTCTTATCAGTTTTATTAGCATCTTAGGCTCAAGTTTGTTTTAATTGTTAGTTTTGCTTTATTTACTCTTAGTTATATGATTTATAAATATTAGAAATTAGATTGTAGGTCTGCACTAGTTATTTCAAAGTTTTAGAGTTAAAATGTCAATTGCATCAGATAAGAAAAACAAAAAAATAGCCATTTTTAATCTTAATTTTCAGTAGGTAAAAGTGGTTTTTAGCTTTTCAAATTAGGTTTACAAGTAGCTTATAGGTTACTCTACATTAGTTTAAACTTGTTTTTCAATAATTAGCTTATTTTTATATCTGTTTTTAGCCTTAAAATCTGCATTGTTCATTTTCAAAACCAAGAGTTATTAAGTGTTCTAAGTACAATAAGCTATTTTCAAGCCACTTTTTCATTGAGTAATTGATTTTCAAAATGATTTTTAAAAGCTGTTCTATGTGGCTTTTTGGTTAAGGTTTAAGATGGTATAAGCTAGAAAGTCATAAGGATCCATCAGCTTATAGGAAATTAAGCTCAAAGTTCCCCTTAGGGACTGTTTGGTTAACAGTTTACACCATGAGTGCTTATTTCTTTATTTTAGCTTATTTGGTTTTGTCATGTGCTTATTTAAGGTTTATAAAAAAGGTTACTTTGTAAAAAGTGCTTATTTTCAAGTTTTCTAAAAAGTTATAAAAATGGCGAAAATAAAAACACTTGGGATAGTGGGAAACCCCGGGTGAGTAAGGCTCGAACCCGGGACCTCTACCACCCTCACCAAGTGTTTTAACCCCCACACACACAACCATCATGCTACAATAGCTCATCCGGTATAACTTTACAATATCTATTATTTAAATACAATTTAGCTCTTTTAGTATAATAAGCTGTTTTTGCTTATTACACAGCTTATTCGATAAGCTGTGTTTCCCAACTTATTTTTCTTAGATTCCTTATTGTTCAAGCTATTTTTCATAATTTTTTCAGAATTTTTATAAAACGTTTAGTATTTTTTATATTTAATTTTCTTTCATAAAAAATATAAAAAAGTCAAAAAAATATAATTCTTTTTTAGAAAATTTCTTTTA
Source organism: Tanacetum coccineum (assembly GCA_026074375.1). Taxonomy (NCBI): domain Eukaryota; kingdom Viridiplantae; phylum Streptophyta; class Magnoliopsida; order Asterales; family Asteraceae; genus Tanacetum; species Tanacetum coccineum. The sequence goes on from BQNB010124315.1 coordinate 18,991, forward strand.
TCATATAGTTCCTAGGAAAAATGTTTTGCTTCCGTAGGGTTTAATTTGCAAAATTTCATTTTTTAAAGAGCGGGATTCATTCCCGTTCACGTTTTTCGTGTTTTTTAGCTCAAATCAACTCCGTTTTCATTCTAGTTTTCTTTAATCTTACTTTTTAGTTAATTAGAGTCTATTAAAAGTGAAAAATTCATTTTAAGTTTATTTTTGGAAATTTAGGGTTTTTAGTCACAGTTTAGGGTTTCCGTTTTACGTTTTTAGCTAAAATTTATTTTTCCTAAAGTAGTTTTAAGTTTTTGCCTTAATTTTCTCGTAGTTTTAGAAAACCAATATCAATATTATTCCATTCAATCATTGATTCTCAAAATGACTCTCGACTTTCAATTGCTTTCCTCATCGGGGATAACGACCCGGGAATCATACTTCCGGATTACTATAACTGAGATCTTTTGATTCCTACCCTTCTTTTTATATATTTATAAGTATATTTTATATATATTTACTATATATTAAAGAGTGTAGTCAGAAGTGATCAATACCCTTGATGTCAGTGATTTTCCAAGCACTTGCCCGTTTATGAGATTAGAGCACTTTTAAGAGAGCTTCTTTTTCATTATCTTTTAAACCTTTTGCAATAATCACTGGTAACTTGTCGTTTTCTTCTAAGTAAGCATATTCTAAGTGAGACGGTAAATCTTTTAACTCTAATTCCAAAGGTTCTTCAATTGAAGGTTTTGCCTTGGTGACTTCCTTAAGGTCTTCATTAATCTTTGGAGAGAGAGTCGGAGATGGGTCTTTATTTAACAATTGCTCAAGATAAAGAATATCTCCATTCGTGTCGTAGAAATCATCATCTAAATCCGTAAACTCATCAGGAGTTTGTAGGAAAGTCTCCATCTCTTCTAAAATAAAATCTCCTCCTTCAAAAGGAGTGAACGAAGGGGTAGTAGAAGAAAGAATCGGTTCTGAGGA
>BQNB010124316.1:0-19959 GCA_026074375.1 Tanacetum coccineum
AGATGAAGTATTTAAGTTGTCACGACACAGAGTGGAACACAAACTAGATTCGAGACAGAAGAAAGGAAGGCCGATTTATGGAATGTGTTCCATCATTCCTAAACCAAGACGTAGATAGTTAAACGATTCACGTTTAAGGGTTTTAGTGAGAATGTCGTCGATATTGTCGACGAACGGCACTTTTTCGATAGACATATGTCCTTTCTGGACATTATCACAAAGAAAGTGGTGACGAATTTCGATGTGTTTAGTTCGAGAGTGTTGCACCGGGTCTTTGCTAAGGTCAATCGTTCCTTTATTGTCGCACATGATCGAGACGTCATCGAGTCGAATGTCATAGTCGATAAGAGCTTGTTTCATCCATAGTGCTTGTTGACATGCCTTTCCAGCGCTTACGTATTCGGCTTCGGTAGTGGATATAGCAAGAGCAGTTTGTTTCTTCGAGAACCAAGATGTTAAACAACATCCCACGAACGTATAAATACAGCTAGTGCTCTTTCTGTCCACATAATCTCCCGCGTGATCATAGTCGGCATATACTATGGTTTCTATGCCGGTCCCCTTAGAATACCATAATCCTAAGGGCATAGTGCCTTTAATGTATTGGAAGATACACTTAACCGCTTCAAGATAAGAGGTTTTAGGAGCCTCTTAGAAGCGTGGACAAAGTCAGACACTAAATATGATGGCCTACTTTCTGTTAGGTAGAGTAAACTACCTATCATGCCTCGATACTTGGTACTATCTACCGACTCACATTCTTTGTCTTTTATGAGTTTAGTATCCGAGGACATGGGGGTTTTCATTGGTTTAAAATATTCTAAGCCAAATTTCTTAAGCATTTCTTTAATATATTCATATTGATTAAAGAAGATATCGTCTTCCATTTGTTTTATTTATAGTCTAAGGAAGAAGTTAAGTTCACCCATCATGCTCATCTTAAACTCGTCATGCATGATTTTGGAAAATTCATCACACATGTCTTGACAAGTCGAACCGAATATAATGTCATCGACATATATTTGAATGATGATGAGATTTGAACTTTTCTTCTTAGTAAAAAGAGTTTTCTCTACCATTCCCATTTTGTACTCATGTTTAATAAGAAAAGCTTTTAATCTATCATACCAAACTTTGGGTGCTTGTTTAAGACCATATAAACCTTTCTGTTGGGAATTAGAGGCTTCTACAACTTTATACTGCTGGTTTAAGATTGTGCTGCTACTAAATATTAGAGAAAATAGTCTAAGTCATTAGTACTGCTAATGTAATAGTTAGTACTACCAGTACAATGTGTTAGTACTGTCAGTTTATTAGTACTGCTAGTTATGTAGTTAGTACTGTTAGTATAAATAGTTAGTACTGCTAAAGGGATATGCATGAGATACATTAGGAATAGATATGCATTGATTAGTATACGTGTTTTGTAAGCCCATTAGGGTTTCCTTGGTGTATAAAAGGAACCCTACGGCATAGATCTAGATATTAGTTTTTCATCAAGTTTTTCATAGCTTGCATAGTAATCTTAGTTAGTATTCATAGTCATTTTGTAACTCAAATAGTATTCAATATATTGAATGTTTAGTAAAGATCTTGTTTTACTGTTTCATTGTTCTTCTTGGTATTGCAAACTAGATTCCGCATAGTTTATGATATTCTCAATCTTAGTTTCTACTATAGTTGTCTTGGATCTATCCAATACAATTAAGCTTTAACAAGCTAAGTAAGATCTATCAAGAAGGGATCAACAAGTGGTATCAGAGCTTGTTGAGAAACTTTAGAAAAGAAGAACACTATATCTACACAAGATCTCATTATCAAAGAGAAGATGGAATCATAGTTAAAATCTACCCAAACAGTATTTACACTAAAACTTCCTATGCTCAAAATAGGAGACTATGATCTATGGAGCATGAGAATGGAGCAATATCTCACTCACACTGATCATGCTCTTTGAGAGGTTATTATGAATGGTGATGCACCTACAGCAATTACATCAGCTAGTGATGGTGCTGAAGGTCCTATTCCTCCTAAAACTGCTAAACAAAAGCTAGCAAGGAAAAATGAATTGAAAGCAAAAAGCACTTTGTTGTTGGCCATTCCTGATGAGCATCTATTGAAGTTTCATGGAATCAAGGATGAAAAGTCCTTATGGGAAGCAATTAAGACCAGGTTTGGAGGTAACAAAGAATCAAAGAAAATGCAGAAGATCATTCTAAAGCAACAATATGAGATATTTGCTGCATCAAGATCTGAAGGACTAGATAAAACCTATGATAGGTTTTAGAAACTCATCAGCCAATTGGAAATTTATGGTGAAGTTATCTCCCAAGAAGGTGTAAATCTTAAGTTGCTAAGAAGTCTACCATCAGCTTGGAATAATATTGCCTTGATTATGCATAACAAAGCTGATCTAGATAAGTTAAGCATGGATGATTTGTACAACAACTTGAAGGTGTATGAAGCTGAGATTAAAATCCAATCAAGCTTAAGCTCAAACTCTCAGAATGTGGCTTTTGTATCTTCAGATGATACTAGCAGTACTAATGAAGCAGTTAATACTGCTCATGATGTTCCTGCTACTAGGTCAAAGGGACAAGCTTCTTCCTCAACATATGCTGATGATGTCATGTTTTCCTTCTTTGTCAATCAATCTAATAGTCCACAGTTGGACAATGAAGATCTGAAGCAGATTGATACTGATGATCTTGAAGAGATGGATCTCAAATGGTAGGTGGATATGCTTACCATGAGGGTGAAGATATTCTTAAAGAAGACAGGAAGGAATCTGAATTTCAATGGCAAAGAAACTATTGGTTTTGATAAGACAAAGGTTGAATGTTACAACTTCCACATGAGAGTTCACTTTGCTAGAGAATACAGGGCACCAAGGAATCAGGTGAATAGAAATAGAGATGCTCCTAGAAGGATTGTACCAGTAGAGACTTCTGCAAATGCCTTGGTTGTTCAAGATGGGATAGGTGGTTATGATTGGAGCTATCAAGCTGAAGAAGGACCCACAGACTTAATATGCCCATTTCTCAGTTCACCATTCATCAAGTTCAACTCTAAGGTATCCACTTGCTCCAAAGCATGCTTAAAATTCCTAGAAGTCCCTTAAAAAACACTTTGACAAACAAAAGAGCAGCTTAAATAAACTAAACTAGAAATTATAGTTATCAATTATCTTAGAGTCATTTAAAGTCTAGACAATTGTTGTCATATAAAAAAAAGGAACCTGTTAGAGAAGACAATGCATTTTTGAAATTATTTATTGGTAAGAGATAATTCTAATACGACTAAAACACAGTTAGCAGAGGCTTTAAAAGAAAATGATGATTTGAAACTCAAATTAGAAAAGTTTGAAACATCATCTAAGAATCTAACTGATCTATTAAACAGTCAAATAAGTGTTAATAACAAGACTGGTATTGGTTTTGACAGTCAAATGACTGAGAATGAATTGTGTGAAGTCTAAATAATTTGATAGACTCTAAGATCGTTTAAGCTCGAGATGGGTTAGATCTCATCTAGGATTATAAACATCAAAGATTAACAATATGCAGCAGAATAATAACAATAAGAACAATGATGTTTAACAAGGTTTTATTATTCATACGTTTCCCTCTTTCCCCAAACACAATATTGGGGCTACACCAACTAACTATCTAACTATGGTGTAGACACACACACCTTTTACTATTGGACTCTCATCAGTCGACTCTGATATATCTAAAACCTATGTCTATGATCTCTTTATATAGGGAGAGATCATGACTTACAAAGGAAGAAAATCAATATGATAAGGAAACTGTTGGGAATTATAGTTTTCCTAACTTAGTACCGTTAGTTATAAAGTTAGTACCGACGGTTATAGTTTGTACTTTAAGTATTTTTGTAAACGTCAGTACAAAATAGTTATAACCGTTAAGAATATAGTCTGTGAGATAATATAGGAAAAAGATGCATTACTTTACGTGTTTGTAAGTCTGTTAGTTTTATCCTTGGTGTATAAAAGGAAACCCTAAACTGCATAGAAAGATATCTCTCTCAACTCTCTCTCTCACAAAAAGTTAATCCTCATAGTTAGTAATCTTAGGTTGTTTTAGCAGATTAATACAAAAAGTTTTAGTTATCAGTATTCATTATCTTTTTAGCATAAAAATGACATTATTTCCGCATAACTTATAGTGTTCAGAGTCATTGTTTCTCCTGTAGTTGTGTGATCCTACCATATTGGCTATAACACTTACAGTTGAAAGATCTATATTGATTGGGAAACTACAAGTGTTATCAGAGCTTGTAAGAAACTCGAGTAAGAAGAATAAAACCCACCAGTAATAAACCACTACTCTTACAATCTAACAATGCTGGAACATATATGATATTCCACCACCACCACCACCACCATCACAAACACAAACACCAACACAACACAACAAACCCCTCACACTGTCTCAACCATCAAACTCCCTATTCTTAAGAAGTGAGAGTATGACATATGGCCATGAAAATTGAACATTATTTGGCCCATACAACACCTATCTGGAAAGTCATTCTAAGAGCAATGGCCGTGAGTGTCTCAACAAAATAAATGGTGTAATAAGGTTTTGCCTCCTAAGACTGCAAAGAAATTTTAGCCAAGAAAGAGAAAAGAAAAGCAAGGACCACCTGCTTATATTGCTTTACCAAAATCATCTTGCTAAATTTCACAAAATGACTGATGAAAAAGAGATGTGGGAAGCTATCAAATCTAGATTTGATGGCAATGATGAATCAAAGATGATGCAGAAGTATATTCTAAAGCAACAGTTTGAAGGCTTCTCTATATCAAACTCAGAAGGGCTACATAAAGGCTATGACAGTTTCAGAGTCTTCTGAGTCAACTAGAGATTCAAGTGCACGTCTCCATTAAGATGCAAATCAAAGTTCCATAGGTCCTCTACCTTCTGCCTAGTCCTCAAGGTCATCCTATAATCATGAGGACCAAGCCAAGAGTACAGTCTCAGTTTTAATGATTTGTATAATAATAATCTTAGAGTCTTTGAGTCTGATGTTAAAGGCTCTACTGGGTCATCCTCTAGCAACCAAAATGTGGCATTTGTTTATGAGAATACTAGCAGTACTAATGAATTATACTTCTTTTTGGTTATTTCTAATTCTTGCTAGTCATAACTTCACATAAGTGAACATCCTTCATCATAACTCTTCTTGCTAATCAACCATTGTCCAAATTAATCATAGAGTAACTGGAACAAACTTGATGATTTATTGGAAAAAGATTTAAAAGCAGGTGCTATGATTTTCGATGAGATGAAAAGTTTTACATTCAGCAGTACCACTAATGCTGGCCAGGAAAGTTTAATACTGTTAAAAACCTATTATGAATAAGTTAGACCAAAACTATTTTTTCATAAAACTTATTACCTATTAGAAGCCATTTAATAGACCAACACCATCAAAACAAAATTTTCAAATCAAAAGTTAATACTAGCTGAGGTATAATCAGTTAGTGTTGTTGGGGAAATGGAAACTGTTGTTAAGAGAAGCCCTCACAGTTTAATTGGGAGACCTAAAAGGATTAATGGAACAAAGTCTCCAATTACATTTTTTCAAATTCTAGAAATTGTGTTACTTTCAAAGATCGACTAGGCAGACCCAAGCCTAAAATGCTGTGGGTTCCCTAAGAGAATCTAATCTCTCTTATTGTATGTGCAGGATTATCCACAAAGAGCTTTAAAGAAAAAAGGGATTGTTGATAGTGAATGTTCCAGGCACATGACTAGAAACAAGGCCCATCTTGCTGAATATCAAGACTATAATGGTGGCCCTGTTGCTTTTAGAGGTAGTAAAGGTTACATAACTGGTATAGGTAAAATAAAAATAGGAAAGCTAGATTTTGAGGATGTGTGCTTTCAGTAAAAGACTACACATTTCAATCTCTTTAGTCTGTATCACAGACTTTGACAAATAAACATAGGTTCTCTTCACAGACACTGAATGTCTTGTGTTGTCCTCCCGACTGTTAATTACCTGATGAAAATCAATATTACCAGAGTCCCTAACAAAACAATATGTACATTTCAACCTAGAACCATTTTCTTCTGGAGGATAGCTTGTTTGATTGCAAAGCCCACTGTTGATGAATCAAACAAATGGCATAAGGAGTTGGGTCCATGTTAACTTTAAAACTAAACAAACTTGTAAAGGGAAACCTTTAAATTTACCTTCAAAATATTTTTCAAAATGACCACACCTGTGTTCTTGTCAGAAAGAAAGCAACACAAGCCTCTTGTAAGGCCAAATTAGTGAGCTCTATTAGTCAGGCCCCTTACAGCTTCTACATATGGATTTATTTAGACCTACATCTGTAAGGAGCTTAAACCATAAGACTTATTGCCTTGTATCACTGAGATTTTAGCATTGTAGTTGTTTTCTTTAAAACTAAAGGATAGAAACTAGGTGGAATCCTTAAGACTTTAAAGACAAATTGAGAACCATTAAATCCAAAAGGTTAAAACTATTAATTGATAATGGTATACATTTAAAATAGGATTTTCTATAAATTTTGTGGGTCAAAAGATCAAGAGGGAATACATTATGCCAAACTCCACAACAAAATAGAGTTGCCTTAAAGAAAGAACAGACCCTTGAAGACTCTAGAAAAAAAAAAAACAATGCTACAATTCATTTTACCTAACACTTTTTGTTGCTGAACAGTTAGTACTGCTTTTGTTTGTCCTTAATAGTATTAGTGACCAACTCAAATAAAACACCTTGATAACTATAACTGGTAAAATACCAATCATAAAAGCTATATAAGACTTTTGGTGCCAGTGGCCATCTAGAATACCATTGACCGACCTGTGCAATTTGATGGAAATCTAATAAGGTTTTTAGTAGGTTATTCTCTAAATAGCAAGGCTATTATTATACAATTTAAAACCCAGAGAGATTGAAAGAAACCCATACATATAATTTTTTAGAAAATAAACCAAAATTTGCGAAAGGACCGAAAAAAACAAATGGCTGTTTGAATCTTAGATATTTAACTGATTCAATGAATTACACCTTGAGATCAGAGAAGCAAGCTACAAACATGCAGGTCCTAAAAGAGATAATCATAATGCAGGACACAAGATAATATTGATCAGAAAATTCTGAAATAAAAGCTAATCTGCTCAAGCACTACTTTGTACTACCAGATATTGGTCTTCTATACTTCACAGTCAAAGCTCATAAGCAAAGAATGTAGGAAAGTCTACCAAGAATACTGATTTAAAGACAACGAAAGCGCAGTAGATCAAGAGATCAAGCATTTGGTATGAGCTTGAAAGGCTTTCAAAGACAAGAAGAAGGCATATGATGCATCTGAAGCTCTTAGAAGAGGAATTTGCCCAAAATAACAGGAATATGCTTCTTCAAGCAGACTACAAAGCTAAGCATACTAACACAATTAATATCGCTAGCACACCAGTTAGTACTGCCAGTCCTTCTGGTGGACTATGCTTCACTAATCTAACCAATACTGACCAAGATGATTCAGAAATACCTAATCTTGAGGATAGTTATGACCATCCTAATGATGGTATTTTTACCAATTCATCTTATGATGATGAGGGTGCAGTGGCTGACTTCACAAATTTAGAAACAATTGTGAATGTTAGTCCTATTCCTACATTAAGGATTAACTCTATTCATCCTTCAAATCAAATTCTTGGAGATCCTAAATCAGCTGTTCAAACAAGGAGCAAAGTGAACAAAAGTACTGGAGCCCATGCTTTTGTAAGTTATATTCAAAAGCAGAGAAGAAATAATCATAAGGACTTCCAGCATTGTTTATTTGCTTGTTTCTTGTCTCAAATTGAACCCAAGAAGATATCTGAAGCACTTAAAGATAAAAGTTGGGTTGATGCTATGTAGGAAAAACTACTGCAATTCAAGATACAGAAAGTTTGGATTCTTGTAGATTTGCCTTATAAGAAGAAGGTAATTGGGATAAATTAGGTTTACAGAAATAAGAATGATGAAAGAGGTGTTGTGGTTAGAAATAAGGCAAGGTTGGTTACCCAGGGACATAGGCAAGAGAAGGATAGACATATGAGGTTTTTTCTCCTGTTGGTATTTTTATTTTTTTTTTAATTCTAGGATTGAAGCCATAAGGATCTTTTGGCCTTTACTTCTTATATTGATTCTTAGTCTATCAGCTGGATTTGAACTGAGGCCCTTCCTTATGCAAAATGATGAGGAGGTATATGTTTGTCTAAAACCTAGGTTTGTAGATACCAAGTATCCTAAGAAGGTCTACAAAGTTGTAAATCCCTCTATGTTTACAATCACCAAGCTCCAGACCTGTAGCTACTTTATCTACTTCTTGTTGAAGAGTGGATACATAAGAGAACTATTGAAAGACTCTTTTTAATCAGAAGACAAAATGATAATCATGTTTAGTACAGGTTTATGTAGATGACAATTAATATTTGGTTTTACCAAAAATATCTGTGAGATGAATTTGAGCATTAATGAAAGTAGATTTTTAGATGGGAACTCACCTTCTTTCTTTGGATTACGAAGTCAACAGAAAGAAAATGGTAGTTTGAATAAGTCAGAGATAAGTATGTTGGCAAGAATCCTGAAAGATGTTTGATTTTGCCAGTGTAAAAGCTGCTATTTACAAACCAGTTGAACCCAAAACCTTTGGACAGGAGGAGAAGCTGCTGATGTGATGTACCCTTTATAGATCCATGATTTGCTCTTTAAATGTACTTGGACTGCTCTAGGCTATATTATGTATGCATCTATGCTTGTTCTAGTTCAGGTAACTCTAAAGCCTCCCATCTAATGTTGTGAAATAATTCTTTATACCTCAAATGCAAACCAAACTGGGCCTTTTGTATCTTATGAGATTCATCATTGTTGACCTAGAAAGCCTACCAGATTGTCTATAACTGAGCCGCAAATCTGACAAGAAATCCACAATAGAGGTTGTCAATTTCATGGCAGGAGACTTATTTCATAGGCAATGCACAAGAAGCCACAATTTGGCTACTTCTACTATAAGGCAAATATGTTGCTGCTAGCAAATCACTGTGGCAATTTTGTGGATTCAAAATCAAAATTGGGACTTGGTCAATTTTTATACACAAAGATCTACATTCATCATGAATACTAATATGCACTGGTAAAAATCCAGTATCGTCACCTTCTAAATACCAAGCATAATTAAAATTAGCATCACTTCATAGGATGCTTATGAGTAAAAAATCTTATCCAGTTCAATTTTCTTCTTGAATTGATTAAAATTAAAAATCAATTAATATGCGCATTATTTTAAGGGAGGCGAATGATTTTTTGTGACAGTTTGTATGGAATGTGATGAAGCAAAGAATTTTGAAAATGGTAAATGTTTTTCATAGAATTGAGTGCATTGAAGAAGCTAAGGATGGAACGAAAGACTCTGTTGCCAAACTCTTCAATTTTGTTACAAAAGTAGTTACCATAGCTTTATCTTTTCTACCTACACAAAGTCTGTACCGCTATAAAGCCAGTGTAGAAAATACGCGCCAAGTCTAAAGTGTAATTTAACGGTCTCTTTGATTTGTTTTTCAAACTATATAAACCCGATCTCAATAACAGCAATTTAGCTCACATAGATATCTCCTAATCGCTCTCTTCTTTCCAACAACCCAATCTTTCATCACCGACAACCATCAATTCGTCAAGTATGGCTTGCGCTTGAATCATTGGCCCTAAAAAAACACAACATGATCGTCTTATTTAGAAAGACTGCGTTCCATGAGATAGGACTTTCTTACCCCGGAAAGCTCAATTACTATGCTCCACGTCACAATCAAGCTAAAGAAATTTAAAGATTTTGAAGGCACATTCAAGAACTTAAAGAAGGCCAGACCTGATCACACACCATAAAGTATGATGAAGAGTGTTTCCATCCATGAAAACAAGATTGGCATGGAAAGAAATATATGCAACAAAGTGGATGCAAGAAGGATCTGTATCAAACAGGGAGAAAACGCCAAATCTAAACCAACTGCACACAAGGATCAACTTTGATGATCTATGATTTTGGTCCAATAATTACATGGAACTGAGATCTCACAATGAAAGGGAGTAAGTACTGAAGATCAAGTTAGTACCATCAAGCCAAATGAAGGTACCGACAAGCCAAAAGTTATTACCGACAATATTGATGAAGGTACTGCTGAGCTTAAAAATGGAAATTCAGATGAAAATGCTACTCCAAAGCTACTCCAATATTTTTTAGAGATGATGAAACCCATATGCTTAGTTTCAGGTATCCATGAGCCAAATAAGGCTATAGCAAAAAGAGTTTGAATTAAAGATGTGAAACCTATTAACCAAGCCTAACATTAACAAGATCAATATTAACATTGAAGCCGTCTTCCTAAAATTGATTCCCTAAAATAAAGCAAGAAATTCTTGAGAAGAAGCTGAGTCAGATCTGAATCAGAATGGGGGGGTGGGCAGGCGGGGGTTTTTTATAATGAAGCTAAAGAAAGTTTGCTCACCATGCTAATGATGAAGAGATACCAGAAAGTTTCAGAGGAATGGAAACAGAAGAAAAAACAAAAAGTGGATGAAAGAGGAAGCTACTAAGTTGCACTTAAAGGATTATGATAATCCCTGGGCTAGAATTGAAGCTGATCATTACTAAACTGCCAAGGCTTCAAGAAGAAGAGAAGAAAAAGTTCACTATTAAAGAGAAGCCAAATTACTTCATGATACAAATGCGTGCTCAAAGAATTTCTGCACAACAAAACAGCTGAAAGTCATAAGTAGACCGCCTACAAGAACTCGAGCTAAGAACCAATTGCATACAAATTTGAAGCGATGAGTATGAAAGAAGCATTCTGATCTGAAGACTAAGAATTTTGAAGAAATACAATTTTGTATAAAGGTAAAAAGGTCTGATGAAACTTTATCTATTGGTTCTGCTAAGGATGCAGGCGAATAAAAAGATTAAACAAGAAAGCAACTGGTAATAAAGAAGGATGACAGTATTAAAAGGAAAGTAAAGAAAAGACAGATAACTAGAAAGAGAAAACTTGGCACTAGGAAAAATATGAAGTCAAGGAAAAGAAGATTCAGAGAAGATACTTCACAAGGAGATCAAACTACAGTGTGAAAGGAGAATGATAAGCTGAGATTATTTTTAACAATAAACAATTTAGGACAAGGAGTGGATTAAAATGAAAACTTTACAAGATTATCCTATCATAAATGGAAAACTGATATCTTTGAACTAAACCACAGTTGTGAAACTCATAAGTTAGAAGAGATTTAATCTAAATGTGTAATTAGCGCAATGTACAAGAGATACTTAGTACCCTGAAGAGAGTACTTTAATATTTTGATAAGAAGATAATAAAATTGTATATCAACTGTGGATGGACAGATACGCAAAATGAGATACCTGAATGATTTACAGTGTACTTTGGGGAAATTTGATTGATTTATAGTTCCATCCAAGTGAATGAAGATGCGTTTTTGGAACCACAACAGATAGAATGTTTAAGTGGAAGCTACATGTTTCTTCAGGGTACATACTTTTAATGGGTTAAGGCAGGCTTATCATTCATATGCTTGTAAAGAAAATAGTATCCTTTGAGAAGTAAAGTACTGTTGCAAATGATGGAATTAAAGTTGGAATCTGAAGAAACAGACTAGCATTGTGTTGATTAATTTGTCAAAAGCTAATTGCAGAGTTGGAACCTAAGACATCTGATAGAAATGAAGGAGGATCTTGAGTGTTGGTTCAAAATCACAACAACAAATGGTCATCTATTCACCATTTTATAACAACTAAGAACTGGCTAGTCCATAAGCAAACGGCTTTGGTAAAAATTCTCAAATCCGTTTATGGTTTGATCAATTTACCAAACATGTATATGGTTGCTCAACTCACCATGCTTCATCACAACTCAAAGAGTTGGCTAGTCCAGGATCAAACATTCCAACATAGACAAATTTAAATATGTTATAGTGAAAGTTTGCTAAAACTATATGGTTTCAAATGCACCATGTTATAGGCAATGAAGCATTGACAAGTCCAAAAGCAAACGGCTTTATGTTAAAGACAAATCAAATTGTTGATAGTTATAGTTTTACTCAAAACTATAAAGGTTCCAATTCACCTTGGTTTTTACAATGAAGAATTTGACCTATCCCAACAAATGGCTACTGGTAAAGAAAAATCAAATCCGTTAATGGCTGGTAGTTTGCCAAAAACTACAAGATAACTTAGTTGTGATGTTGGTTTGTGGTTGCCTGAGAAACATGTTGCGATAAAGAGGGATAGTTGAAGATGTCAAAAATATCAAAAATCAGATTCAGGAGAGTTAACATAGAGTTGTTTGGATACATCTCCAAAAGTTCAAGAAGATTAAAACTAAGAAACTGAATTTTAAACAAGTTGAACAATCATGTTTAGGGGAGAAATTGTTTGGAATTATAGTTTCCTAAACTTAGTACCGTTATTAAAAAGTTATATCGACATTATAGTTTGTACTGTAGTATTAGTTAGTATTAGTTGTACCGTAAGTACAAAATATTGAGAACCGTTTTAAGAATAACTTGAGATGATAATAGGTAAAAGATATGGCAATTATCTTTTAGCGCCGCGTTTGTAATTCTATTAAGGTTTATCCTGTGTATAAAAGGAACCCTACGACATTAGAAAAATATCTCTCTCACCAAAAATAATCTAATATTTAGTAACTGTAATCTTTTAGCCAGATAAATACAAAAGTTTAGTTAATCAATAAGCATTGTTCTTCTAGCATTATAAGTTTAGTTTCTGGATAACTTATAGTTTCACGATCATTGTTTCTCTTGTAGTTTGTGTGGATCTATCCATATGGCTACAACCCCTTAACAGGGTAAAAGATCTATATTGAATTGGTATCTACAGAAACTAATTAAACCTAATTTAAATACTTCTTATCTTTATCTTGTAAATCTTGACCAAATCTTTCATAATTCTCCACCAGTCTTGTAGAATTCTGATATGCTAGATGTTAGTCCTTATGTTCATGCTTTATTTATTTTGTTCCTCATCAATCAAGAATCCAACAAACTGAATGATATTCCCATACGAATAAAAAGTGAAGTTTTGTAAGTGCATCATGAGTAGTATGTGAATGAATTGAAGAGGCAAATAATCAAGTAAATGATAGGTTCAAGAAGGTAGAGGGATATTCCATGCAGTTCCTCCTCCCACACTGGGAACTACATGACCCTCAAGACCTGACTTGTCCTTTGCTGAATTAGATGATTCTTTCTATAAGACTGATGTGAGTGAAACTATCACTAGTGTCCCTAGGAATGAATCAACTGCATCTAAGTCTAGTAAGGATAATTTGGAACAACCTAAAGAGTTAGCCTAGCCACCTATTTTGAAAGTGGGAGTCTGATAGGATATTCTTTGACTAGACCTTCAATTGAACAGAATATAAAACCTATTTTTGCTAAAGTCAATTTTGTTAAATCAAAATAAAATACTATGAAATCTGTTAGGAACAAACAAACATTATAGGTGCAAGCTTAAAACCTTAATGAAAATCCGATTCCTAGGGTTGATAAAAGAAATTGGAATGTACTAATGACTCAGAAACTAGGGGATGGTTTTGAGTTCAAATAAGAAAGCTGTTTAGTATGTGGCAGTCTAACCATTTAATTTAAGGAATATAACTTTTATGAGAAAAATGGTTGGAAAATCTATTTGAATATATGAAATGGTTACTGGTCAACAGAAGTTAACCATATGGAATAATGCTCAGAGGGTAAATCACCAAAATAAATTGACTCACCCACATCCTAAAAGAAATTTTGTTCCAACTGCATTCTTAACAAAGTCTAGCAAAGTACTAGTTAATACTACTAAGCAAAGCTCCTCAAGAGCAGCAGTATCAAATAGTACTGCCAGATATGTTAATACTGCTGCATCTAGACCAACTATAAATGGTGCAAAAACATGTTCAAATGTTTTTCATAAGTCACATTCATCAGTTAAGAGGACTATTTATCAAAGAACAGCACCTAAAACAGTGATTTTAAAGAAAAAGTTAATACTGCTAAGGTAAACACTGTAACTACTTTTGGGACAAAAGCAGTAGTTAGTGTTGTTCAGACATGAGAACATCTTTAAGATCCTTAGCAAGCTGATTTGGAGACCAAACAGAAAAGTAATTAACCATATCTCCAAAGACAGTGGATCATACATGCCTAAAAGATTTGACTATGTTGATCCACAAGGCAAACTCAAGTCAGTAATAGCTTGGGTCCCCAAGAGAAACTATTTCTCTTATTTTGTGTGGCAGTAATCCCAAATATGCTTTTACAGATCAAGGGATTTTTGATAGTAGATGCTCTAGGCATATGACTGGGAACAAGTCCTACCTAACAGATTATCAAGACATTGATGGAGGATTTGTTGCGATATTGCTGGAAGTCCAATGGAGGTAAAATACTGGAAAAAAAGGTAAAATTAGAACAGGGAAATTAGACTTTGAATATGTATACTTTGTGAAGGAACTTAAGTTTAATCTTTTCTTTGTCTCACAAATGTGTGACAAGAAAAACAGTGTTCTTTTTACTGAGACTAAATGTCTTATTATATCTCATGATTTTAAGATACTTGATGAAAGTCAAGTACTTCTTAAAGTTCCTAGACAGAATAATATGTACATTTTAATTTGAAGAATGTTGATTCCATCAGAGGTTTGACTTGTTATTTGGCAAAGGCTATAATATGAGTCTAATATAATGGCATAAGCTTGGATCATGTAAAACTTTAAAAACTATAAACAAAAAACTTGTGAGGGAAACCTAGTTAAAAGTTTGCCTTAAAACTTTTTGAAATGACTATAACAGTTTTGCGTGTCAGAAAGTAAATTAGCAACAAAGCTCCTGTAGACCAAGCTTGTGAGCTCTATCTACCAGCCTAACAAATGTGCATATGGATTGTTTGTCTAACATTTGTAAAGAGGCTAATAAAAAGATGTATTGCCTGTTGTCACTGATGACTTTAGTAGTAGTGATTTTCTTTTAGAGCCTCTAAGGAATAGACAGTGAACCTTGAAACTTTTTATCACAGGCATAGAAAACCAAATAAATCATAAAGGTTAAAATTATTAGATGTGACAATGGAACTGAGTTTTAAAATAGTGAAATGAACTAGTTTTGTAAGATGAAAGGAATCAAGAGAGAATTTAGTGTTACTAAGACTCCAAAACAAAATGGAGTAGCTGAAGAAAGAATAGAACACTAACAAAGGCAGCTAGGACTATGCTATCAGATTCACAATTACCTACTACATTTTGGGCTGAAGCAATTAATACCGCTTGCTATGTTTAGAATAGAGTTTTAATAACAAAGCCTCATAACAAGACACCTTATGAACTTTTAATTGGTAGATCACCAAATCTAGACTTCATGAGACCTTTTGGTGTCTTGTTCATCTGAATACCTTAGATCATCTAGGCAAGTTTGAAGGGAAGGTTGATGAGGGGTTCTTGGTTGGATACTCTGTAAATAGTAAGGCATTTAGTGTATTTAACACTAGAACCAAGAAAGTTAAAGAGAACCTGCATATTAAATTTCTTAAAAATAAACCTAATGTTGCAGGAAGTGGTCCAAAATGGCTCTTTGATATTGATTCACTGATAAAATCTATGAATTATGAGCCAGTTTCTGCAGTAAATCAAACTAATGATGATGCAGGTATAGATACAAATGGTTCTGTATCAAACTGATAGGAGAAATGCATCTAATCATTAATAAAAAAATATATCCTGCTAATATTTTTACTTCTATTCTCAAGGTCCAAAGAAGCTCAATGATAGTTAGTAGATGATGCTAGGAAAGAAGAATGATGCTCATATTCCACAAAAATAGTGATAAAAAATGTCAATGAGAAAAGATGTTAATATCAATAAGAACTCGTAAAAAAATAACATTATCAAGAAACTGAAGATTGATTGTTAAGGAAGCTACTATCACTAACAGCACTAACAGACTTAATACTGTTAGTCCATCTGTTAGTGCTGCTAGGCAATGTTTTGACAATAATGATCTTCCAACTAATCCTCTTATGCCTTATTTAGAGGATTCTACTAGTATCTTTAGAGGTGCATATAATAGAAGAATGAGGGGCAAGGCTACCTCAAACAATTTGGAAACCACCATGAATATCAGTGCTATTCCCACAACTAGAATTCACAAGAGGATCATCCTAAAGACAAATTGTTGGAGCCCCACATATATACAGCTAATTCAAACAAGGAGAATGATCAATTCTCTGATGAAAATTGCTAAGGTCAGCTACATTAGCAAGCAAAGAATAATCACAAAGATGACAGAACTTCTGTGTTTCCTGTTTTCTCTCTCAATAACACAAAAACTAATCTAAGCTTTGACAGATCCAAGCGAGGAAGAAAGCAATCAAGAGGACTTCTGCAATTAAACTTTAAAAAGATTTAGACCCTGGTGATCTTCCTAAAGCAAGAAGCTATTGAACTGAGTGTATATTAGAAAACAAAAAAGATAAGAGAATTGTATCTGAAATAACAAGACGTTGGACAATTTAACCCAAGAAGAAATTTGATTATTATGAGGTTTTTGCTCCTATTCTAGATTGAAGAATAGGTTATTTTTGGCCTAGCATTATTTAGTGGTTTATTATGTACCAATGGATTGAAGAGCGCCTTTTTATATGGTACTATTGAAAGAGTGTATGTGTGCCAACTCCTTTTTGAAGATCCGTTATTTCCCTATAATTTATAAGGTAAAAAAGCTTTTATATGGTGCTACAATCAAGCTCCTAGACCTGGTATTAGAACCTTGTCTATCATATTCATTGAAAATTGGATTAGAAAGCACTATTGATAGACTTTGTTCATCAAAGACAAAGGTATATCTTGTTATACATGTATGTTGAATATAACATCTTTAGTCTACAAAGAAGTCTTTATATGAATGAGTTGAAGGTTTAATGCACATGAAAGAGATTCCAGATGAAGTTCTATAGGTGAACTCACTTTCTTATTATGATTGCAAGTACAATAGAAGGAATGAATATTCATTAGCCAAACATATATGTGCTGATATATTGAAGAAGTTTAATTTTATCACTATGAAGACAGCAAGCAATCCAATAGAGACTAATAAGGCATTGGTTAAGGATGAAGAATCTGATAGTGTTGATGTTCATTTATACAGATCAATGATTAGATCATTGATGTACTTAACAGCTTCTAGGCCTGACATAATGTTTGTTTTTTGTGCTTGTGCAAGTTCCAAGTACTCAGTAAAAATATCACACTTCAGCTGTGAAAAGGATCTTTAGATACTTTGAAAGGTTCAAACCTAAATTGGCCTTTAGTATCCAAGAGAATCACCATTTTGACTTGGAAGCCTTTTCTTGTGGATTATCTGGAGCTAGTCTTTGCAAGAAATCCACAACAAGTTGTCAATTTCTTAGCAAGAGGTTTGATTCCATGGCAATGTAAAAAGACACCTATATAAGCCAACTCTACTACGAGTCAGAGTATGTTGCTGCCTTAATGTTGTGGACAGAGTTATGGATTCAAATTAATTCTTGATTATGATTTCAACTTTCATGAACACTAAGATTACATTGATTAATGAAAGCACCAATTTTGTGTTGTTAAAAATCATGTTTACTCAAAAACAAGCACATAAAATAGACACCATTTCATCAGAGATTCTTATGAGAAGAGGTTAATTCAGGTGATCAAGATTCACACAGACCATAATGTTGCAGATCTTCTCACTAAGGATTTTGATGTTAACATGTTTAACTTTTTGGTTGCAAGCATTGGTATGCTTAATTCTTAGAGCATAGATTAAGGGGAGGTTAGTTATGTATATGTACAAAGGCTTATATACATATGATGTTTGAGTTGGTATTGAAAATAAAATTTATGCCAATTATTTAATACTACTGTTGGCTTAGTTTTAAATACGCCCGGGATGGAAACTTTGTACGTGGCTATAAAAAAAACGATACTACCTACTGCTGTATAGCGCAGTTGAGTGCTGTTGTATATGTGGATTGGTGCAGCTGATAATACACATAGAAGCTTTGTTTGAGGGAAGGCTATATGGAACTAAGGTAGTGGTATAGGTAACAATGGTGGTGTCCCTGATGGGAGTAGTGGATGATAGGTGGATGGTGCTGCAGCTCTCATCTGAGCCATGGCTGCTCTAGTACGTGGGGGTCGGATAAGTGAGGGTAAAAAGGATGGTGGTGGTGGAGGTGCAGAAGCAACCTCAGTAATGTATGCCTCTATAGGTGCCTCATCCTCAGCTGGCACTAAGTCCTCAGGGTGCTCAGGCTCAGGAATGTACACTGGTACATGATCCTCCAGCTCCATGGGATCAGGTACATACTCTGGAGAACGTGGTGCCTGCTCCAGTAACTGTCTGGCAGCCTCCTCGTAAGGATCCTCAGATGGGATACTCCATGATCGTGCCTCAGAGTGAACAGAAGTATAGGTAACTGCGGAATCAGCTGACATGACTGCTGTGACCAGCAGAAATAACTTATATGAGTATATTATATAAGGCTCTTATTGCAATATACGTAATATATTATAAACACGTATATCAATTATGAATGCATTTAGTATAACTAACTAATGCAACAACTAGTGTGTCCCGTAAAAACCCCTTTTTATGAATGCAATGTTTGAAAACGGTTATAGTCCAGCAAAACATTTGACCTGGTTCTCTATAACCTTGGCTCTTGATACCAATCTGTAACACCCCCAAAATGGGTCGCAGCGGAATAAGGATATCCGGGGCGTGTTACTTCTCAGATCAATAGCACAAGATATATAAGAACGACAAAAAGTCGTTTAAAATGATACATTGGATTTGATAAAAGACTTGTTACACAAAGCATGCAGCTTTACTTGTTCAGTGTTTGATATTACAAAGATTGACAATACATTTCCCAAAACATATTACATCCAAATCTTTAGCGTGATAACCAAAAGTGTCACCAATGTATCCCTGGCACCTCGTGCCTATTGACCACCTGAAAACATTGCTTTAAAACGTCAACAAAAATGTTGGTGAATTCATAGGTTAGTAAATTATAATATGCAGGACCGCAAGACTTTCCCCGTGATAAAGAAACAGATGCAGACATCACAAAATCCGATTACGTTTTCCTAAGCTCATGACACTGAAGCTCGACAATTATATTCGCAATAATAAATATTGCTATTCTGCCCGATCAGATGTTCAACCCTAAACATCCCAAATCCGACATGCTATAACGTTCGTTCCCGGTGATAGCTAATCACCCGAACGGGGAGGTCAATCCCAAATAGATCTATTCATAACATTCGCGCTCACATAATGTAATTCACAACTACATCTATGCAATTGACAGTTCATGATAAAGGGGCTCAACTTGGGTTATCGCTACTTAGGCAAACATGTAATCAATATAAAATATCCACTTGCGTCCAATTTATAAAACAAAGCATGTTTCCACCCCATAGTTATAAATCATTGAAATCGTAAAAATGTGGGGCTATGAACTCACCTCAATAGGTATTTCCTCGCGAATGGTAAAAATATACCCAAGTGCGCAACAAATAACACCGTCAAATACCTAAGTAAATACGACATGGCTTAGTCTACCAATTTAGGCTAACGACTCCTTGAATAAACTACACCGACCTTGTAATTTATATAATGACATGTTATCGTTACTTGTATGACGACGTTTAAAGAAAAGTCTCTAATTGTTGGCTCTCGGAAGGACGTACACTTATATATAATTCGTTATATATAAATATAGTGTTTATTAATAAATAGTCATATTTATTATTCACGTTAATAAAACTCGTCGTTTTATTTTGTAAAAACATTTCAAATATTTTCGCT
>BQNB010124318.1:0-19958 GCA_026074375.1 Tanacetum coccineum
CGAGTCAAGCTATGTGACTCGGTTACCAAAAACAAAGCGCTTCGTGGGAGGCACCCCATGCTTATCCATCTATTTTTTTTCTTATTTCTAATGTGATGTGAGGAGGCTTGTGCTCTTCCGAATCTTGTTGTTTGTGCTTGTGATTGTTTTTAGGATTGACCCAAAATTTTTGAAGACTCTTCTGTTCGGTGTTTTGTCCTAGTCCACTCGAGCTTCCTAGCCTTTGCTTGCCATTAGTTTGGGGAAATCAGATATCCTAGATTATTATCAACTAACATTTATCTTTTAGCATACTTAATAAACGGCTTAAGATTTGTGTGATACTTTCTCCATGCTTGGATTATGCATTCGACTTTTTGAGTTCTAGTATGGGGTTATAAGCCTTAGACTAGGAAACATTGAGGACAATGTTTAGTTTTAGTACAGGGTAGTATATCTTTGATATGATCTTACCTACCCTTTTCTCGTTGTTCTCACGTACCCCGTTTTCCTGCAAAAATTTTAAATTTTTAAGTCTTAATATCTAGTTTATTGTTCATATATATAAAAAAAAAAGTTAGTAGAAATATAAAAAAAAATTGTTGACACGAATGTAGGTTTTCCGGATGTGAAATGTGAATGAAAATTTTGACCCAAAAGCCGAAAAACCCGGTTTTATATCTTAGCTTTCTCCTTAACTTTAAATAGATTGATTTTGCTAATCTTTTATACAAGGAGCTATAAAACGCAAGTCTAGCTTAAAAAAAGTCAAGACTTTGCAAGTTCCCATAATTGATTTTAAATATGCGAAGTTCGATTTATTAGGCTAAGTATTCACGAGTTTCTTTATTAGAAATTTTAAATTGTGAAGAACAAGAGATGATAGAGTAGAGTATAAGTTTTGATGGCTAACATAGAATAGTTGGATTATATTAAGGCTCATAAAGGGTATTGTGGCTTTTTGGCAGTCCCATCAGCTTTAATAACCATTATATAATTGTTTAAAAAATAAAGTTTCTTTGGTTTTGCGATTCTTAGTTTAGATACACTTTCCTTCTGAAGAAGTAAGGTACACATCGAGGTTTTGAACAGTGTTATGGGAAATAGACTCCTGACCATTGTCGGTCGCATACCGATGTGGCAGCTGTTTCAAAGACCACATGACTTGAAATTTGGCTATAATAATAATTATTATGAAATAAACCGAAGCCGAAATAAGACTTCTGGATCATGGTCGGCTCGCATACCGATGTGACAGTCGTTTTAAAAGGGTTGAGGTAATAATCAAAATAATAAATACTGGGGCTAATAAAAGTTTACTATCCTCTTGCCGGCTCACAACCGATGTGGCAGTCATCAAAAGAAAGCACATAGTAAGAATAAATCCAAGACTGAT
The DNA here is from genome assembly GCA_026074375.1 of Tanacetum coccineum. NCBI lineage: Eukaryota > Viridiplantae > Streptophyta > Magnoliopsida > Asterales > Asteraceae > Tanacetum > Tanacetum coccineum. Next base: position 1,376 of record BQNB010124318.1, read on the forward strand.
AAAAGTTTGTTGCATCTTGCCGGCTCAAACCTGATTGTTTCAGCTTCTAAAAGGTCGAGGGAAATTACCGAGGTCGAAATAAGTTTGCTGCATCTTGCCGGCTCACAACCGATGTTGTAGCCTTCTAAAGGACCGAGGTTTAATAATGTTGCAATAATAATAATAATAATAAAGCCAAATTTTGACTCCGGGGTTATCTAAATAAAGCCTTATCCTCCGTCAAAGGGACCTTGTCAGTTGAGTTGTTCTGATAAATAAAAAGTATAACCCCTAAAATCATGTGAAATTAGACTTAATAGTGACCTTATTCTCACACATCATCTCTTTAGGAAGGATAACAAACTATTAATAGTCTAAACCGGTTTTAACTTTATTTAATAAGGACATAATTTAATTTATGTCAACCAAATAATAATAAAATCCATTAGAGGAAAATAGGAAATAAAAGAGGAAAAATAAGTACACAATTTAGTTTTTTATGAGTAGTGTTCTAGCTTCATAACTTGTATTTTACAATGAACTTGTTTTTTAAGCTTGCTTGGAAGGTGAAAGTCGGATGATGAATTTATCCATTGGGGTACACTTTATTATGCTTTTTGTTCCGTGATCCTAAATGTTAACAATCAAAATTGACAGCATACATTATTCACAACATGAAATAAGTTGTAAGTTGCAAATTAGGAAAATAAACAAATAAAAAAATAAAAGAAAAGTTTTGAAAAATGGGGAAATGGGGTATTTTAAAGCTTGTGATTTCTTACCCTCCCCCAAAAAAGACTTTGTCTATTTTCAAAGGATTAGTTTGGGGAATTTTGCGGTATTGGTTTAGAGCAATAACATTAGGTGAGACACGACAATCACTTAGTTTGGGGAATTTTGATATGTAAGAAGTCACATATTATCCTTTATATACCAAAAATGGCCTTAAAATGAACAAATTTTGCAAATTATGCTTGTATATTGCTTGTTTTGTCAATTGAGAATGGAGTAGGTATGGATATTGCAAAAATCACAAGAAAACGGTCAAAACCGAACAAACACGAACACGAGACGGAAAGAGTGTACAAGAGCCGGGAGTTTCTAGCAAATGTTTAACAAAGTCAACCCTTGGTCAACCAACAAAAAGACAAAACCTTCAAAATACCCAAATAACCCTTAATGTTAAATCAAATTTCACCAAAAACCCTAAATTACTAACACCGTTAGTCCTCTTTTATTAAGAAACTAACGGTCGTTATCTCCTAAAATCATATAACCTTTCACCCTTTATACCCTTAACCGGCCCAACCCTTTTTAAATAAAACCATGGCCCAAAACACTTCCCAAGAGGAAATAAAAAAAAAAATAAAATAAGAAAAAAAGAAAGAACAAACGAAGGAAACAAAAAAAAAGCGGGGAGAAAGGAGAGAATAAAGAAAAAAGCAGAAAAAAAAAAGGAAAAAAAGGGAAGGAAGAAAAGGGGGGAAAAAAAAAGGGGAAAAAAGAGAAAAAGGGAAAAAAAAAAAAAAAAAAAAATAGAAAAAAGTAAGAGGCAGAAAAAAAAGCCCAAGTTAACCTATCCCTTTTTACCCCAGGTCAAATAAGTCAAATTAAATCGTTATAGAGAAGAAAAGGGCGCCAAATCTCGTTTGTTACTATTTCACCATCTTCCCCAATTTACCATCTTTAAAATTACTCGAATAAAATGCAATTAACTTAGCCAAAAGATGCTTAGTACCTAGCAATGACTCAGCAAAGGTGAAACGTCACCAAAGGGTTGTGATTTGTCAAACGGGCTCAAGGGGTTGACACGCGTGCTATAAACAAACATACCAAAAGATGGGAAATTACACTAAACTTAGTGTAAAAGAAGCACAAGGCCTCTGATACAAGGATTGCCACGCTAGCAATCCGTGTGATCACATTTTTAATCTAACGGCTAAGACAAGGGATCTAATGATTGGAAATGATTGAAAGGTCAAGATTAGATCAAGCAGGAGCGTGTGTTGAAGACTAGAAGCTTCTCTCAAGCCTATAAATACAAGGCTCCTTCACTCACATCATGATCTAGCTTAATTTAGGAGTAGTGTAAAAATAGTTTTAGCTTATTGTAATTTTCTAGTTTATAGTCAATTAAGTCTTTGTAATCTTCGTTAAAAAGCATTGTAATTCATATTTCATTTATAAAATTTGAAGTCACTTTTAATCTTGTGTTAGATTCAGTTTACTTTAAAAGCAAAATGGTTTAATAAGCTCTCAACTGTTCTTTTAAGCTCTTAATAAGCTGTTATTTACACTACCTAAGCTATATTCTCATTAAAGCTCTTAAAGCTTAATGAGCTTATTGACACTTAATTCCACCCTATAAATCACCTCAGCTTTTATGGAAGGGAAGCCAGTAATGGAAGGGCTTCCAGGACCTCACCAGCAAGCTGGAGCTTGTTGATAGCTCAAAAGAGCATTTATAAGCCTTGTTTAAGCTAAGGCTATTGTAAGTTTCTCAATTATTTTTTTATAGCTTAATTCTGCATTTAGCTTAAATAATGCTTTGTACTTGCTTATTTCTGTTTAAGGTAGCTTATTGTAGCTTATATTAGTAGGTTAATGCTTAATATTGTCATTTAATAGCTTAGATCTTAGTCTGCTAATTAATTTTACAAAACAGTTTGAAAAACCAAAAATAGTAGCATAATTCATTAGCTTATTGTTCTGGCTTTTTGATATGTTTTAAGCTAAACATCATCTGGTATCTAAGATTTTAGCTTTAATTCTCATTATTTATAAGCTGAAAATGGATTTAAAGAAAATAAGGGGGTGTTTGGGTCAAGCCACACTAACTCAATTTAGTACTGTTTGAGGCCCTTTTGTCTTTAAAATTCTTTTTAAATCTATTATTTAGGTTTATAAGAGTAAGATTTAATTGCTTGGTGATTTTAATTCTGATTTTATCAAGTTAGTAATATAATAAGATCTGTTAGGCTTAGTTCATTTAGCTTAGCAATTTAAGCCTTTGTCTGTTTGAGCTATTGAAATGGATCACCTATCTTGTGTTTTGGTGTTTTATAGAATTAGAACACAAGTCCTTTTTCCTGCACTAGGTAGTTTTTAGATTTGGTTCATTTGGTGCAAACTGCATCAGCACTAAAACTGGCAAAAAGCCTTTTTCAAGTTCATTTTTCAACTAGTAAAATTAGTTTTTAGAATTTCAAATTTTGAGCACAAGTAGTTTTTAGGTAAAACTACATTTGTTTGAACTTATTTTGTAAAATTTAGCTTAATTAGTTATCTATTTTTTAAGTCTCAAATAAGCACTTTGTCATTTTTCATTAAACTTTGAAAAACAACAAAATAAAGTAGATAGCATTTTCAGCCAGCTTTTTCATATGATATCCCCCAATTTTTTTTTTATGGGCCCCAAAAAAATTTTTTCAAAATAATTTCAAGTGATGTTTTTAGTAGTTGCTAGTACATTCTTTAAGTAGGTGCAAAGCTTATTGTCATAAGGTTTCTTTGTTAGTTTAAAAATAAGCTCAAAAGGTGCTATACTGTCTGTTTGGTTAACAGTTTTTAATAAATTGCTTATTTGAGAATTTTTAGCTTATAGCTTGTAGATTTAGCTTAATTCCTGTTAAATCTAGCTTATTAGATTAATTTACAGTACAGCATAGATTATTCAATTTAATATTTAGTTTATTTTGTCTTTTTTTTTTAAATCCAAAACATAAAAAAATCAGCATAAGTAGCTTTTTCCATGATTAAAACTTTTTTAGTCTAATATATTTGAAATTTCCAAAATAATTTTTGTTTATTGTTTAAAGTAGCTTAAAAGCTGAGCTTTAAGGTGAAATAAGTTAGATTTTCATAAGGTTATGTTTGCTTATTAAAAATTAAGCTCAAAAGTTGCTAATTGCCTGTTTGGTATGCAGTTTATAAATAAGTGCTTATTTGGAATTTTTTTTCTTCAGGTTATGGCTTATCCATTGTGCTTATTTCTAGTCCAAATTAGCTTATTAGGGGAGTTTTAGGTTAGTCATATCTTATTTGATTTGGTTTGAGATTATCTTAGCTTATTAGTATAGTTGTGTTTTAAAGAAAAAGTTAAAGAAGTGGTTAAGTATGTTCTGTCTAATTCTTAAGTTGTTAACTAGCTTATTAGTGATTTAGAAAAAAGTTGATTTCACAAAAATAGCTTATTTTTATCTATTTTATAACTTTGCTTTTTAGGTTTTGCAAAAATAAAAAAAGGGGAAGGAGGGAATTGTAAGTGAGCAAAGGCTCGAACTCACAACCTCGACTCACCCAACCCTTTCATACCACTCACCACACACCACCCTAACTACTGCGCCCTTGGGACATTTTACTCTCAAGGTGCATTTAAAATCCTTTTAACCCTTTTTTTAGTTTTAGTTAAATAAGCACTTCGAGTGCTTATTTGATTTTTCCCGGCTTATTTAATTTAGCTCTTTAGGATTTGATATTTTTCCTGTATCCTGTTTATAATACCGCTATATTTTAGAAATATTCCTAGGAAATTAGCTTACGTTTAAATTTTTCGTGAATTAATTTTGTTAAAAACTTAAAAAAAATAGAAAAATAATCAAAAAAATAATTTTCTTTTTTATAAAATTTTCTTTTATCATATTCTAGGCTTAGGTTTGAAATTTACTTTCGTAGGGTTAATATTTTGAAAGTTCACTTTTTAAAGAACGGGATTTGATCCCCGTTCTCGCTTTCTTCGTTTTTAAGCTTTAATCACCCTCGTTTTAGAATTTCCTTAGCCTTTTCTTTTTAAATAGTCAAATAGGATTAGAAAAAGTTTAGAGCATTTAGGGTTTAATTTGAGTTCAGTTGCTTATTTGTCGCTTTTTTAATCCCGTTAACGTTTTTCATAGTTAGCTTTAATTGTGCTTTTATTTGCTCTTTATTAGGATTTTAGAAAACAATCATCTTCGAACCAATTCAAGTCATTGACAAAATAACAAACGGGGTCTCAATTTCATAAGTCTTTGGGAAAACGACCTGGTAATCACTTACCAGCTTCTTACGTATTATATTTTCGTATGATTTTTCTTACTACCTTTGTCCTCAAGGGTAGTTTAGGAATTTCATTATCGTTATATTATTATACGTATTAAAAACTATACACCAATATTGCACACTGAAAACTCGTTTTTGAGTCTTCTATTTATAGTTGCTGAAAAATACTCGATACGCCGTATCCAGATAGGTCGATACGGCGTATTGGGCTGGATTCCTTAGAGTGCGTGCTACGTTTCCTAATAAAATCTTTGATATCAATCCAATTTACTAGATTTACTGAAATCTTCGAATAGTTATCTTACCCACATGGAATACGGCGACTGTAGATAGCATGGATACGCCTATTGGGAATTGGACAAACGTATTTTCTTGTGAAGTCTGGCGCTGATACGCCGTAACTCTTTAGTCTGATATGCGTATTGGTTTAAATTTTTAGAAATCTTTAAAATGACCTTCGTTTAAGTTCCAATTTATGTCCTTTACTTATCTTCACAAAACACACCTGAATTATGCATTTATCAACTTTAAAGTAATTAACGTTCCAAATAATGCAATAATTTATAAAAAAACGGGCTAAATATATGGATACAATGATATAATAAAGTGACGTTATTTGATGTCATCAAATATCCCTCCACTTGAATCCTACTTGTCATTAAGTAGACTTTAAAAAAAAGTTTAGTTTATGAAAATGTGTCCCGAACCGAAGTTGAGGATTTTTTGTTTAAGCATCGTTTTGTTCTAATCACCTATGCATGACCAAGCTCCTCACGAAATATGGAAATGAAAATACTCAGATCACTCAACTAATCTTGTCACACCCCCAAACTGGGCCTAGACGGAATACGTGTTCCGAGGGCGTGACTGTCATAACCAATCACCGATCACAAAGCAATAAATGAACGACCACTAATCATGACGTTTGAAAAAGTTTACTCGTTGCATAAAGATATAATCGATTTAAGTTTTACAGCCCATAATGATAATAATAAAAGCTAGTCGGAAGCATAACAAAGTTATTTAATAATGTACAACGAGAAAATAAAAGAATAAGACTTGAAAGTCGAAGTCACATAGCACTAGACTCCACATAGCATCAAGAATCAATCCAAGCTAACACCTGAGAAAACCATGTTTAAAACGACAATCAAATATTGGAGAATTTATAGGTTTAAGATGATTCAAAGTGGGACCAAAAGATTTCAACACGTATGTGACACTATAACAAATACAAGCATCACATAAAAGGTAATTTTATTGTTGCACGAAGCCATACACCGAAGCAATTTTAGTCAACCAGGCAAGTTACAATCCTGTGCCAAGTATTTCCTTCCCTAGTTGGTGGCCCACCCAAATGACCAACCACAAAGAAATGATCGACATGACATAATCCGTTTGTTCTTCGTTTAAGTGGAACAAAGCGATAAGATAATTAGTCCCAATAGATCTATCTATTCACTCGCTCGCTCCCTCAACCGGTCCTCCGTCGAGAAATCTACAGTTCATGATAAGTTGGGCAGAAGTAGGTTTGTAAGCTACTAAGCAACACATAAACAAGAAAAAATCGCGTAATAGAACTGTGTCCAGTTTAAAAGCAAACAAATGTTTCTCACCCCCAATAGTATCAAGCATTTGTAAATCAGTAAAAGATAGTTGGTCAAATAACTCACCTAAACCAGGTAAGCTGTTATATTCACAACAGATGAAGAAGATATAACGGAGAAGATAAAGAAGAGGTGAAGGTGGAAGGAGGAGCCAGAGAGGACACTCCGCGACCTCGGATTAAGACAAAAAAACACAACAAACAGGTAATGACTATTTTTAATAATTAAGCAATAATCAAGAGAACAAGTATACAAGCATCTCTCCGCAAATAACACCCCCCCGCGCTTAGGAGTTGCCCCCCGCGCTGCTCATGGCAAGCAAAAACGCCACGCAAACGCCCCCCCCCCATCCCCCCCCCCCCCCCCCCCACCACCCCCCCCCCCCTCGCAACCCCGATGCCAACCACCCCCTACCCCCACCCACCCCCCCCCCCCCCCCCCCCCCCCGCCCCCCCCCCAACCTCCCCCCCCCCCCCCCACCCCCGCTCCAGAACCCCAACCCCCGCCCCCCCCCGACCTCCCCCGCCCCCCCCACCCCCCCCCCCCACCCCTTCAAAATCACCCGCTCCCCACCCCCCCCTCCCCACCCCCCCCCCGCCCCCCCCCCCCAGCCCCCCCCCACCCCCCCCCCACCCCCCCACCCCCCCCCCCCCCCCCCCCACCCCCCCCCCCGCCCCCCCCGCCTCACACCCTCCCCCCCCCCCCTCCCCCCCCACCACGCCCCCCCCAAAAATGCTCAACAAAAACCCCCCCCACAGCCATCAAATATAACAAACAAAAATCAAAACACATAATGGTCAAATTTTTTTTTTGCTGCACCCACGGTATCCCCCCTAAAGTCACCCTCACGCCATTTGTGCAACCCCGACACCCCATACCAACCATCACTGTGTCACGTCCTGATGGTTGGGCTAGGACCTCCAATATATATCAACACAGTATTGATTAACTGCATACCCAAGTAAAGGGTGAGATTAAAGCCCCCAACACTATTTACTGGAATTACAAATGCCTTTATCCAATTGGGGTGAGAAACATTGTTGCTTTTAAACTGGACCAAGTTTCATTATACGCGAATTTTTTGTTACTTGTTTTAATGTGTAGGCCTAAGTACTAACAAACCAACTTCTGCCAACTTACATGAACCGTTAGTTATTTCACGACCGGAAGGACCGGTTTGAGTGGAACGCGAGTGAATAGATAGATCTCTTGGTGAGCTAATATCTCCTATCCGCATTTGGTTCCCACTTAACGAAGACAAAACGGAATATGTCATGTCGATCATACTTTATGGTGGTCTTTGGTTTGGGCCACCAACTTAGGGCAGGAATACTTTGCAACAGGATGTAACATGCCTTGTTGACTAAATTAGCTTCGGTGTCATGAGCTTAGTGCAACAATAAATACCTTTTATGTGATGCTGTATTTGTTATAGTAGTCACATACGTTTTGAAATCTTGTGGTCCACTCTTGTATCAACTTAAACCTATAAATTCACCAATATTATGTTGACGTTTTAAACATGTTTTCTCAGGTGCTTAGCTTGGATTGATTCTTGATGCTATGTGAAGTCTATGTGCTATGTGACTTCGCCACTTTCAAGACTTATCTTTTATTTGCTCGTTGTCATTATTAAAACTTTGTTATGCTTCCGCTACTTTTATCTTAATCATTATGGGCTGTAAAACTTAAATCTATTTTATTTTATGCAACGATAAACTTTTCAAAACGTCCTGATTAGTGTCCGTTCTTTACTGCTTTGTGATCGGATTGTTTAATGACGCACGCCCTCGGACACGTATAATCCGTCTAGGCCATTTTTTGGGGGTGTACAAGATTAGTTGTAGTGATCAGAGTATTTTTCATTCCATATTTCGTGAGAGCTTGTCATTCATATGTGATTTGAACAAAACGATGCTTAAACAAAAAATCCACATCTTCTGTTCGGGAACAACCTTTTCATAAACAAAACTTTTTTTAAAGTCTTACTTAAGACAAGTATGGAATTCAAGGGGAGGATATTTGATGACATCAAATAACGTCATCTTATTATATCATTTAATCCCATCTATTTTAGCCCGTTTTAAATAATTATTGCATAATTATGGTACTTATACTTATAAAGTTATAAATGCAGTAATTCAGAGTGTTTTGTGAAGAAAAGCTAAAAGGCACATAAAATTGGAACTAAAACAGAAGACATATATAACATTTTCTAAAATTAACCAATACGCCATATCCCAACCTAAAGAGATAACGGCGTATCACAGCTCAAGACCTTCACAAGAAAACGCGTTTGACCAATTCCCAATACGGCGTATCCATGCTATCTACATACGCCGTATCCATGAATATAACTATTCGAAGATACAGTAAATCAAGTAAATTGGGAATGATATCAAAGATTTATTAAGTAACGTAGGCAACGCACTCCAAGGAACCAACCCAATACGCCGTATGACCTATCTGGATACGGCTTATCGATATTTTCAGCACTATAAATAGAAACTCAAAAATGATTTTTTAGTGTGCAAATATTGGTTGTATAGTTTTTTTAATACGTAAAAATAATATAACAATAATGAAAATGTTCCCTAAACTACCCTGTGGACAAAGGTATTAAGAAAAATCCACACGAAAATAATATTACTTTAAGAAGCCGGTAAGTGATTACCTGAGTCGTTTACCCCAAAGACTTAAGAAAATTGAACCTCTGTTTGTTATTTGGATAATGACTTGAATTGGTTCAAGATGTATTGTTTTCTAAAACCCTAAATAGAGAGTAAATAAAAAAGCACAATTAAAGCTAACATTTAAAAACAGTTAACCCGGGATTAAAAAAACGCGATCAATAAGCAAAATTGAAACTACAAATTAAACCCTAAATGCATTTCTAATAAACTTTTTTCTCATCCTAATTGATTATTTAAAAGAAAATGCTAAGGAAATTCTAAACCGAGGGTGATTAAAGCTAAAAACGAAGAAAGCCGATACTGGGATACAAATCTCGTTCTTTAAAAAAGTGAACTTTACCAAATATAACCCTAAATAAAGTAAAATTTATAAACCTAAGCCTAGAATATGATAAAAGAAAATTTATAAAAAAGAAAATTAATATTTTTGATTATTTTTTCTATGTTTTTTTAAGTTTTACAAAATTAATTCACGAAAAATTATAAAACTTTAAGACTAAAAAATACCTAAAAAATTTTCTAAAAATAAAGCTGATAATAAACAGGATACAGGAAAATAGATAAATCCAAAGACTTAAATTAAAATAAGCCGGTAAAAATCTATAAGCACTCGAAGTGTTATTTAAAAACTAAACTAAAACAAAGCGGTTAAAAGGATTTTAAATATGCACCTTTGAGAACGTAAAGTCCCCAAGGGCCAGTCGTTAGTGAGGTGTGTGTTGATAGTTTATGAAAGGGTTGAGGGAGGTCGAGGTTGTGAGTTCGAGCCTTGCTCACTTACAATTTCCCTCCTTCCCCTTTTTTTATTTTTGCTAAAACCTAAAAAGCAAAGTTATAAAATAGATAAAAATAAGCTATTTTTGTGAAATCAACTTTTTTCTAAATCACTAATAAGCTAGTTAACAACTTAAGAATTAGACAGAACATACTTAACCACTTCTTTAACTTTTTCTTTAAAACACAAAACATATAAACTAATAAGCTAAGATAATCTCAAACCAAATCAAATAAACTATGACTAACCTAAAACTCCCCTAATAAGTTAAACTGAACTAGAAATAAGCACAATGGATAGGCCATAAGCTGAAAAAAAAAATCCAAATAAGCACTTATTTAAAAACTGCATACCAAACAGGCAATTAGCAACTTTTGTGCTTAATTTTTAATAAGCAAACATAACCTTATAAAAATTTAACTTATTTCACCTTAAAGCTCAGCTTTTAAGCTACTTTAAACAATAAACAAAAATTATTTTGAAATTCAAATAAGCACTAAAAAAGTTAAATGAAAAGCTACTTATGCTGATTTTTTTATGTTTTGGATTTAAAAAAAAAAGACAAAATAAACTAAATATTAAATTGAATAATCTATGCTGTACTGTAAATTAATCTAATAAGCTAGATTTAACAGGAATTAAGCTAAATCTACAAGCTATAAGCTAAAAATTCTCAAATAAGCAATTTATTAAAAACTGTTAACCAAACAGACAGTATAGCACCTTTTGAGCTTATTTTTAAACTAACAAAGAAACCTTATGACAATAAGCTTTGCACCTACTTAAAGAATGTACTAGCAACTACTAAAAACATCACTTGAAACATATTTTGAAATGCAAATGATCAAAGAAAAAGCTGGCTGAAAATGCTATCTACTTTATTTTGTTGTTTTTCAAAGTTTAATGAAAAATGACAAAGTGCTTATTTGAGACTTAAAAAATAGATAACTAATTAAGCTAAATTTTACAAAATAAGTTCAAACAAATGTAGTTTTACCTAAAAACTACTTGTGCTCAAAATTTGAAATTCTAAAAACTAATTTTACTAGTTGAAAAATGAACTTGAAAAAGGCTTTTTGCCAGTTTTAGTGCTGATGCAGTTTGCACCAAATGAACCAAATCTAAAAACTACCTAGTGCAGGAAAAAGGACTTGTGTTCTAATTCTATAAAACACCAAAACACAAGATAGGTGATCCATTTCAATAGCTCAAACAGACAAAGGCTTAATTGCTAGAGCGTAAATGAAACTACAACCTAACAATCTTCTACTATTAACTAACTTTGATAAAATCAGAATTAAACTCACCAAGCAATTAAATCATACTCTTATAAACCTAAATAATAGATTTAAAAATAATTTTAAAGACAAAAGGGCCTCAAACAGTACTAACTTGAGTTAGTGTGGCTTGACCCAAACACCCCCTTATTTTCTTTAAATCCATTTTCAGCTTATAAAAATGAGAATTAAAGCTAAAATCTTAGATACCAGATGATGTTTAGCTTAAAACATATCAAATAAGCCAGAACAATAAGCTAATGAATTATGCTACTATTTTTGGTTTTTCAAACTGTTTTGTAAAATTAATTAGCAGACTAAGATCTAAGCTATTAAATGACAATATTAAGCATTAACCTACTAATATAAGCAACAATAAGCTACCTTAAACAGAAATAAGCAAGTACAAAGCATTATTTAAGCTAAATGCAAAATTAAGCTATAAAGAAAATAATTGAGAAATTTACAATAGCCTTAGCTTAAACAAGGCTTATAAATGCTCTTTTGAGCTATCAACAAGCTCCAGCTTATCCTAGGATAAGCTGGCGAGGTCCTGGAAGCCCTTCCATTACTGGCTTCCCTTCCATAAAAGCTGAGGTGATTTATAGGGTGGAATTAAGTGTCAATAAGCTCATTAAGCTTTAAGAGCTTTAATGAGAATCTAGCTTAGGTAGTGTAAATAACAGCTTATTAAGAGCTTAAAAGAACAGTTGAGAGCTTTTTAAAAAACATTTTGCTTTTAAGTAAACTGAATCTCACAGAAATTAAAAGTTACTGTCTAATTTTATATCAAAAGAATCTGAATTACAATGCTTTTTAACGAAGATTACAAAGACTTAATTGACTATAAACTAGAAAATTATAATAAGCTAAAACTATGTTTACACTACTCCTAAATTAAGCTAGATCATGATGTGAGTGAAGGAGGTCTTGTATTTATAGGCTTGAGAGAAGCTTCTAGTCTTCAACACATAAATAAGTATCGCTCCTGCTATTGATCTAATCTGACCATTTCAATCATTTTCCAATCATTAAGATCCCTTGTATTAGCCATAGATAAAAATTGATCACAACGGGAATGCTAAGCGTGGCAATCCTTGTTAATCAGAGCCTTGTGCTTCTTTTACAACTAAGGTTTAGTGTAATTATCCATCTTTGGTATTTTTGTTTATAGCACGCGTGTCAACCCCTGGAGCCCGTTTGACAAATCACAACCCTTTGGTGACGTTTCGCCTTTGCTGAGTCATTGCTAGGTACTAAGCATCTTTTGGCTAAGTTAATTGCATTTTATTCGAGTAATTTTAAAGATGGTAAATTGGGGAAGACGGTGAAATAGTAACAAACGGAGATTGGCGCCCTTTTCTTCTCTATAACGATTTAATTTGTGACTTATTTTGACCTGGGTAAAAAGAGGTGATAGGAATTTAACTGCGGGCTCGAGGAAGTGTTTTTGGGCCATGGTTTTATTTAAAAAGGGTTGGGCCGGTTAAGGGTATAAAGGGTGAAAGGTTATATGATTTTAGGAGATAACGACTCGTTACTTTCTTAATAAAAGAGGACTAAACGGTGTTAGTGATTTAGGGATTTTTGGTGAAATCTTGTATTTTAACATTAAGGGGTTACTTTCTGGGTATTTTGAAGGTTTTGAGGACTTTTGTAGGTTGACCAATGGTGACATTTTTGTTTGACCATAATATATGCTAAGAACACTCCCGTCTTAGTACACGTCTTCGGTCTCGTGTTCGTGTTTGTCCGGTTTTGACCGTTTTCTTGTGATTTTTGCAATATCCGTACCTACACATCGACAAATTGGACAAAACAAGCAAAATACCAAGCATAATTTGGCAAAAAAATGTTTCATATTTAAAAGGCCATTTTTTTTGAGGTTATATAAAGAATAAAATGTGACTTCCTTACATATCAAAATTCCCAAACTAAGTGAGTGTCGTTTCCTCACACAATGTTATATGCCCAAAACCCAAATACCTACCTGTCAAACTTCCCCAAACTAATCCTTTGAAAAGTAGCAAAGTCTTTTGTGGGGAGAGTTAAGAAATCACAAGCTTTAAAACACCCCATTTCCCCACCCCTCACAATCAAACAAGAACAGAAAAGGTCCATTAAGAAGGTTCAAAAATCATTTATTTCGAAAGCGCCCCCGTTTTAACCACTTATTCAATAAAAGATAAAAACTAAGATAACAATTAAATAAAATTATTTAAAAGGCTTTAAGAACGGGAGTTCGTCATCCTTGATTTTCACAATCCCCAAACTAAGCTTAAAACGAAATCACAGTTAAATATAAGATTAGATGCTAACACTACTCATAAATGTTAATTGTGTAAGTATAAACTTAACTTTTTGCTCCCTTATTCCTAATTTCCTCTAAGGATTTATTTATTTTTGGTGACAAATAAATTATGTCCTTATTTAAATAAAATAACCCGGTTTAGACCACAATTAGTTTGAAATCCTTTCCTAAAGAGACGATATGGTGAGAATAAGGTCCACATTAAGGTTCTAATTTCGCATGATTTAGGGGTTATCCTTTTTATTTCATCCGCAACAACTCAACTACGAGTCTAGAGACGGAGGCTTTATTTAGATAACCCCAGAGTCAAAATTTGGCTTTATACTTATTATTATTGCAACATTATTAAACCTCGGTCCTTTAGAAGGCTGCAACATCGGTTGTGAGCCGGCAAGATGCAGCAAACATATTTCGACCTCGGTAATTTCCTCGACCTTTTAGAAGGCTGCAACATCGGTTGTGAGCCGACAAGATGCAGCAAACATATTTCGACCTCGGTAATTTCCTCGGCCTTTTAGAAGGCTGCAAATATTATCGGAATTATTATAACTATGTGCCTTATTATGAAGACTGCTAAATCGGTTGGAGCCGACAAGTAATGCACAAACTATAATCCGCCAGCATTTTTTTATTATTATACATTCATCCACCCATTAAACGACTGTCACATCGGAATGCTAGCCGACCATGATCTAGAAGTCTTAGTTTCGGCATCGGTTTAATACATATATTAATTATAATTATAGCCAATTTCAAGTCCTTTGGTCTTTTCAACAACTGCCACATATCTGTATGCGAGCCGACAGGGTCCAGGAGTCCATTACCCACAACACTGACAAAACCCCGATGTGTAACCCTTACTTTCACCAGAAGAATCACTACGGAAGTAATTTAAACTAAGAATTGCCAAAACCAAAAGCAACTTTATTATATTCAACAAATATTAGCATTTTTAGTAAGCTGTAGGGAGCAAAAAGCCACAATTAACCTCTATGCAGACTCTAAGAGATATCCAACTAATCCACCTTTAGCATCAAACTATATATTTACTCTATCATATTTCGTCCTTTGCAAAATTTTAAAGTTGAGCAAACGCTTAGTCTAAAAAGCTAAGGAGAAAGCTAGAGTTTAAAACTCGGTCAAGTCAAAAGCTACCTAATTCTACGGGCCTACTTATTTATATATTTTTATATTTTCATCATTTTTTTCATCATTTTTTTTCAAATATATATAGTAAATATAAAAATATAATATATATATATATAATAAAATATATATATATAATATATCATAATAAAACAATAAAAAATTTAAAATTTTGGTCAAAACGGGGTTGCGTGGGAACACATATAGGCATATGTATGATCACATTTCGATAGAAATCCCCCCATACTTAGAATGTAACATTGGCCTCAATATTCAAAAATATCGGGTTTTACCCCCACAATATGAACGAAAAAAACAATGCAAAAAATTACCAAGTAGGGAAAGGGAACACAATAATATACATGATCCTGATTAAGGGATTCCATAATAAGATTGAATATTGAAGACCGGCGATTGGATGATTGAAAACAAGCACGGGTCTTCATGGTCTTAAGGAATCCTGCAAAAACAAAACCACATACCATAGAAAGAAGCACGCCCCCACACTTGGGCTATAAAATAACACACATCACGTAATTAATCAGAAATAGAAAAGAAGAAAGACACGGGTTCCTCCCGAGAAGCTCTTATTTTGTTCCACCGAGTCTTGAGCCTGACTCGATCCCCCATACTGTGAGCTTGTCAAGGAGGATAGAAATGGAGAATACGGACATCTAAGAGAGGGTTCCCTCCAAAATCATCACGACTTTTTAAAAAATTAGAAGTGATTTTCGCCCCGATGTAGATATGAGAGGAGAAATGAGAATACCAGTTTTGACACTTTTTCCTAGTTTTTCGATTAAAACGGAAGCAAATTGTCAAACACTGGAGAAAGAGGATCTGGATGAATGAAAATAAAAATTCAAACGTGATAAAAGTCTCAATTGCACTTCAATGAATATCCCAATCGATAATCTTGTATTTCGAATCTGAGGATCATCATGAGAATGGAGTGAAGTCCCTAAACCGATCAAGGTGGTAGGTGGGCAAAATATTAGGCAAAGAACATAAGTGTTACTAGAAATACCCTTCACCACTTTGTTTGTCAAACACCCGTATCAGGCTCAAAATTAAATAAAACCACAACATCCGTGGGTATGGAGGAGGACCGAGGAGGTGACGTATCAGTTAAAATGAACAAGGTTAATGACTCAAGATCGGAAGAAGTGGGGGGTGTGTGGGGGGGGGGCAAAGAGATCAATGCTACGCAATTCTATCAAGAAAACTGATATCCCCTCCGAGTCATATCGTCATTCCTCAATGTCCCGGTGGCATCGAGTCATACCGGATCAATGAAAATCAATCATCTCCTCCATAAGAGTCACTAGCCTCAACTGAGATAGGATATGCGTAGGGAGACTTGATAATCGTATCAACATTTTCGGAATTACGTTCTTCCAGCGGTCGTGGAGATGAATTATCATACAATAAATTCTCAACAAGACGGATTTCTTCCTCTAGATCAAAGTCGCTTACCAATTCTGGTGATATCCGGGATCGATATAGCGAGTTCTCTGGAGAACTCAAAGGTTAACTTCACAAATGTCGGAGAAAAACTCTTCTCATAAATCCCAGGGTCGAAAACTTTGTCCTCGGTAATCAAATCATCAATTGGAGCATCGTACAAAATCTTCTTCCAGTCATTTTCTTTTGATTCTAAATCAAATAAATCATCATTCGCTTCGAGAGGCGGTTCATCAATGAATCCCTCAAGAATGGAAACAATGCTTATAGACGGATCATGGTGAAGTAAAAGCTCAATGTCGTCTTTAGGAGTGAAAAACTCATCCTCATTAGAATCGGAAAGAGGTGTGACTAGGAAAGTCAACTCATCAAGGTTGGAATCATAAGAAACCTTGCACTCGATGTTCTCTAACACCTCATCAAAAAGAGGATTTACGTCACTAGAGATATATTCGTCGTCAAATTCGAAAAGAGGGTTCGAGTAAATTTTAACATCTTCCGGAACGTCCTTATCGAATAGTGACTCGTTATCACTAGAGGTAAAATCATTTGAATCGAAAAGAGGGTTAGAGAAAGTCATGGATTTTTCCTCAAAAATGAGAGAGAAATCATCACTCGAAGGTAAAACGCTCTTACTATTACTACCGGATGTATCCTCGGACTCTCTTGGGATTGGAATAAGGTCCTCAACACTGGACTTTATGAATTCGTCCGATTCCTTTTCAGGAATAGTGCCAAGTTCCTCATTCCCCATGATTAGAGAGTCCTCGGGTTCCACGGTTAGTAAGTCAGGTGTGATAGCGATAGTATACTCCTCGTCATCATCTTCGTAGTAGTAGGCAGGACGATTCCAACTTGGAGTATTAATATACTCTGCCAGCTCTTCATTTACGTTTCGCACATCTTCAAGAAGTTTATGAAGCAAATCTTGTATATCCTCAGGAGGATGTTGCTTTTCTCCATGCTTAATTTCAAGAAATTTCTCCCAAGCCAGCAATAAAACCTTTGGCGTTTCTCTAAAAGATAAACGATTAAACTTCTTTAGAAAGGTTTCTATAGAATTCATTAGGTTTTCTTTAGCTTGCAGAATTTCCTCACTTGGTTCTTGAGGAGGTTGATGAATGACGGGAAACTGCGGGGGTTGAAATTGGTCCAAACCGAAAGAATTAGAATTGTAGAAATTTTGGTTCATCGGGTGACACTGAAAAGTCGCATGAGGACCCCCACAGTTATCACAGCAAAGATATTGTTGAGAAAAACTCGGTGAATTTTATGGATAATAATTATCACTAAAGTTTTGATTGTAGCACGGTTCCTGCTCATAGACAAGCGGTACCCGTGGTGGACAATCAAACCCATAGTGAGAATCGTTCCCACATAACTCACACGAGTATGTCTCGTACTGGGGCTGTGGAGGATGGTTGAAGAAGTTCGGTGTTTCATTATAAGAATAAAGATTCGGGGTATAGACAAACTCATTTCCAGATCCTACACTGCTACAGCCCGGACAATTTCCACCATTAAACCAACCTTCACACCACGAGCAACAAAAATGTTTAAACGAAGACATAAGAAAGAATTAAACGGATAAGAGGGTCAAGAAAATAAGAATTAAATGAAATAAGAGGATAAAGGAGAATATTTTTGAATTTTTTTTATAAAGATAATAAAAATAAAAGTGTTTTTGGATTTTGTTAATATTTATATAAAAGAAAAATAAAATGAAAAAGAAAATATTTTTGGATTTTTATATTTTTAATAAGTACGAAAATAAACTTTCCGAAGAAAGGATCTTCAAGGCACTAACTTCAAACACCACGCGAAAATCGTACACCTCTCCCCGGCAGCGGCGCCAAAAACTGATTCGATGATTAATATATAGTACATATATAATATATATAACTAAATAATAATACCAAACAGTAATAGTATAGAGAGTATCCCGTTTGATATAAAAATTGCTTGAGGACAAACAATATTTTATCTCCCGGATGTCGTATCCCGACGAGAGATGAATTTGAAATCCACGAAAGCGTTTTGTTTGATGCTTGAATATCGAATATTTTTGTTTTTGGTTTTAAACTAAAAATTTAATAAAAATAAACTATATTAAAACTAGATAGCAAATAGCGAGTAATTAAACGGAGAATAATATATTATAAAAGGTATGCTTGCTAAGTGTATTGATTAGATCCTTAAGTGTGAATTAAATATACAATTAAGTCCTTATTGATGAACCAATATATTTCTAACAAATTATCTTCTCGCAACGTTGGCTTATATTGAAAACAACT
>BQNB010124319.1:0-19958 GCA_026074375.1 Tanacetum coccineum
ACCTGCACACACAAAACACAAATACAAGCATATTTTTGCCATTTTTGGTCTGTTTTGGGCTTATTTTGGCCATTTTAGGTATAAATGGATATGTGTATTTAACACTTATCAACGTGCCCTAAAATGGAACCCGCAGCTTATTTGTTCATTTCAACCCATTTTAACCCAAACCACTTACCAACTCTTGATTATAATCCTTAATATACTTCATAATATCAGTAACTAAACATTTCTAACCAAGAACACACGAATTATAAGCTTGAAAAACCAAAGAAAACCCTACCCAAACTATTACATGACCCGCAACCAAATTCCTTCAAATTTTAACCCATTTAATCACCACCCATGTGCAAGAACCTCCATGACCAGCTGCTAGGCACTCATAACCAACTTACCCACCTGCTTAAACCTTCACATGGCCAAAATCAAAGCCACATCTCCTCCCTTTTAACCATAACAGCCGCGACAAGCTTCTAGGACATCCAACACTTCACTCTATTATTCTAGCTTGTATAACTCACCACTTAGACCTCCCACATAAGTAGATAGATGGTACACATGTCCAACATCAGACCTTGAAGCTTGCTTAGCACCCTTGGTGATTTCAAGTATAAATAGGACTTCATATCCTTCATTCTAACTCGCACCCACCTTCCTCTTTCTATAACCCAAGTGAGAAACTATTATCTGCTACTTATGATCCTAGGATCATCAAATATCATTAAGCTACAGAAGTTTTGAAGATTTGAAGCACCGGAAATAAGATACAAGGCGTACGAGTGGAAATACTACCCGAAACGACCCATTTCCACCATTTTTGTTCCTTAAAGCTCAAACCCAGGTTCTAGATATTCTAATTCTGCTCCTATACTTTTATAATGTTCATCAGATAATAAATATACTCTTGTTAAAGTTTCATAACTCAATTCATGCTCATTTTCCATTTTGGATCCAAAATCGTACACCCAAAACCCTAATTTCACGTTTTTCTTAA
This sequence comes from Tanacetum coccineum, assembly GCA_026074375.1. Lineage (NCBI taxonomy): Eukaryota > Viridiplantae > Streptophyta > Magnoliopsida > Asterales > Asteraceae > Tanacetum > Tanacetum coccineum. The sequence goes on from BQNB010124319.1 coordinate 995, forward strand.
AACTAAATGTTATAATGATTAAATATTGTTATAATCTATCCTAGCATGCTATGCTGGCGTACTTTAATGTGTATATAACCAATTTATTGAGGAATGATGGATGGGGAAAACGGTTTTAAAGGGAGGCGGGGTCTGGTGGGGGGTTTCATAAGTTTTATAACCAGGTTGGACGGCAAGTGCAGATGGTTGGGGTTGGGCGTTTTCGGGGGGGGTTCAAGGGCTTATTTACGGCTGTGGGTGGGGTTTGGTACTTAGATTAGGCGTGCGAATATGTTTAAAAATTTAGACCTTTCTTGGAATTGTGGACATGTGGTGTGTAGATGATTTGTGATAAGCCATGCATAAGGTGGTAGATATCTGAACCTTTCATTAAACATTATATCTTATATGGTAGATAATAGGTTATGTTGGTTATCATAGGTAGAATCTTCAGGGGTGCTACTGATGTCACTTTTCAAAGTACAAGGTTGACTTTGATTATCTTTTTAAACTTATAGGACCATACTCGGTTTGGGTGTATGGGGACATATCACACCATGGGGAAGTTGGGCCTACGGGTTCAAACTCAATGGGTGTCTATAATGTAACATTTGTTGAAAAAAAAGGTTTTAAATATCATGTTTTTTATCAACCTTTCCTCTTAACAAAACATTCACCTTAAATTTAATTAAAGGCTCTCGTCGCTTTTAGCATTTTAAGATATTGATCAATCGCTATTTTTTTTTAAAAACGTGCACTTTTGACTCCTCAAACGTTTACATGGTATGACTTCAATTAAGAGGTTTTCATCTTGGTATTTACATTCTGTTTTAGGTTGGGTTTTACGATTTAAAGTTTCCCTAGTCCTCAAAGTTTACTGAATGACTTATGACTATGATGGCCTGAACGGTGATACAATAATTCAAAACTCTTCATTCTCTAACTCATAACTCTTAAAAAATAAAAGTTCTAAGTACTATCATTCTTAAGACTTGACATATATACTCAGTTACGTGACATGGCTATTTACTATTATTTTACAATATCAACATTCTCGGGTAAGATTATGAATAAGGTCGTCGCTGTCATGTTTGGAATTTTTTTTACATCAACGTATCAGGTGAAGTTTCATAACCTCGCCTTTTTTAATCATTTTACCCATGATTTTATAAACCGCGAGGGGATACATGCCTATGTTTATACTCTTTTATATACTCATTTTTCTATTATAACAATGTCGATTACTTTTTCAAGGACTTAGTGTGTTCATCGCCTCACAATTTTAAATTCTTTCATAACCGTGAGTGGGATTCATATTATAAATTACGAATACAAGTGTTTCCTTATGTACTGGCTATATGACATATCATTCAATGCTGACTATAGTTGTATCTATCTACAAGTCGTTAATTGTGACTTTCAGTCATTATAAATTGGACCTTGGATATGAATGTGTTAATATTACATACAATCACTCAAGTCGTTTTAAATTGACTTTAAGTCGTTAAATTGATTCATGGATGATAATGTGTTAGTGTCATAAAATCTTCATGTATTAATTGACTTCAAGTTTGTTAAATTGACTTTAGATTGTTAATATGTTGATATTTTATGGCTCTTCACGTATATTAGATTGAACTTTGAGGATAATGTGTTAGTTTAGTGTGATGTGATTAGAGAAGGAAAACAGATCAAACAAGAACAATATAGTCCAAACTGTCCCAAACAAGACAAAATATACGCAGTAATACATGTTACTACAATAAATGCATTTCGTTGCAATTATACAAAGAACGGGTATATAATAATGTGAACCAAGATCATAACAATACCAATGTCATAACAATCATTTGTATAATTATTAACACTATGACTTGTATTTCAAATCAGTTTATCTAAACCTAAGAATTTCACTACCCTTTGTGTTGACTTTTATAGCTGTTTTATCTCAGGTTATTGAGGCAATATACGCACAGAGGGCATGGACTCGAAGATTGGGGTCTAAAACTTGTTATCATTCAACATTTTATGTAACTAGTTTTTAGGACCTGCCTTTGTTATTAACTCTCGATCTAGAAATGAATGATATACGTAATCTTTTGAAGAAAGTTATCTTTTGGGTCGTTTTTTATGATTATGATTGTTGTTTCCTTGTAAGGTTAATACCAGATTAGCTTCGCTGATATATTAAAAAACTGGGGGTTGTTAAGATTTGGTATCAGCAATAGAGTCCTCTAGTCTGTTGAAGGATCGAAGAATTACCTAGTGTCCAACACTCAAAGAACTCCAATAACCTACCGCAAAATCATATGTGTCACACCCCCTCACTGTTAACACCTATCGCCAACTATTAAGAACAATTAGAATGACACTAACTCACTAATATACAATATAATAACTCTATTTTATTTTATAAAAATTTAATCCAATAACCCCACCACCCTCCCCCCCCGCCCCAACGCCCCCCCTCTCCCCCGCCCTACCCGCCCCCCTCCCTCCCCGCCCCCCCTCATATAACTCCAACCAACCTTCAACACCCAATAAACATAAACAATCTCACACCCCCCACATGTCACCTCACACTCCTATACGCATCTTAAACTCATGATCTACACAATACTCACAATTGTCCCTTCGACAACCGCAGTGGATGCAATACCGACTATTGTGGACCTCGAAGCACGTAGGATCTACTAATGCTAGAATGCAGGGGGGTGGACTACTACTTGTAGTGTGTTGTTACAGTTGCAGTGAACAAATTGTACGATGTACGCTGTAATCTCCGTACTCATTCCATTCCTTACACTCCACTTCACTCACTACCCTTATAATTACCGCGATGATTCATTTGGCGCCCGACTATACAGCGCGCGTAAGCATTCTGAAATAGCTTAGCTACATCATAATCATATCTTTTACTACACAACCCTCCCCCCTCCACACCTACACGTCCCTAAGTAACGCCTGCCAACTGTATAGCACCAATCCTCTCTCTCGCCTGTATAGTTAATGTCTGTCTGACCACTATCACCCAACTATACACAGATGTCCATAACAACTCAAGTTGATACTAGAGAGGAACAAGGAGGATGCAAATAGTTGACTCTCTCATAGTTATGGATCGCTAATGACGATTCCACTCAGAGCAGATATTTTCCTTACAGAATCCTCTAGAGAGATGCAGTCCCTCCAAGCCACTTCCTCGCTCCAGTTGAACTTTGCACTCTCCGATACCGCGCATTCTCTTTAAACACCCACCGTAACTCTACTAACCCTTCCCCTTTCTTCGTACCAACCATCCACTGACCTCCCCCCGCAGGTTGGAAGTTAATCAACAGCGTTCGACATAACTGCATTGTAAACTTTGTGATAGTCTCTGCCCTCGTTATATTGTGACTCATGCGGTACTGAGAAGAACTGGTCTAGCTCGACCTCTACTGTAGAATGAGTTATCTGTACGTCATTCACTCATGAGGATGTCTGACTTGTGCTATTCTCTACGTAGTTGAAGGCATCTATAATATTAGACTCCCCCCCCCTCCCCACATGATCTTCTTAACTGTTTAGAGATTTGATGTATCTCCATCATTACTCCTTATTGGTGTAGTATGTGTTGGACGTCCTACCGGCCCACGCTACAGAAGTTAGTTAGGTAGAAGAGAATTGTTTCGATGAATGATCATGACGCCCAAGGTGATTTTGCATGTTGAAATCATTCTCTGAAGTAACAAATTAGGAGAAATCTCGCAATAGAGTTTCTGTAGTGATACAGACACGCTATGCGTTATCTTGCCCTATGTAACATGCAGTGAGGAATCGTGTCAAAGAAAGGAACGCTGTAGATATCACCATATCTACGCTATAGTGATACATTACTTGTTCAGAAAGACCCCTGCAGCATGTCCACTTAGAGAACGTACTGTCTGATTCTCATGATGTAAATTTAATCTCTCTCTAAATAGAATGCGTTATGTGTCGGGTGCGCATGACAAGTATGAGAAGACTCGTTAAGCCATGATATGACTTCTGTAACTATGGCTGGAAAAGATGTGTCCTATGTGTTATGAGAATACGAGTAACATCAGTGCGACAGCAATAAGAATACGATTGAACCTGTAGTCTCTCAACGCGCTCTCCGCTCTCGACCAAGTATCTTAGAAGTTGTACGGTCTGTGCCATAGTTCTTAGTGAAGAGAAGCATGTACTAACTACTTTCTGTACGATGAGTTATGAGTGATTATAGCGACTTTTTATTCAGACGCACATACAGGAGTACCCGTGAGCTATTTTGAGGGCTTATCCGCGTTGCTTGGGGCCTACTCTCTAGGATTATATAATAGTTTATACTAAAATAATATTTCACAGTATTTATTTTTTCTTGATTAATAAGAAACTTCATTAAATCCAAAATCATAAGCATTGTAATACGCATAACTTTAATTCCCCACAACCTCAGAAATCGACCCTCAACCTCCGACAACAAGTCCCAACCATCAGAATAAAGCCCTCTCAGTCCCCTCAAGAGCCTCCATACGCAAACCACCGCAACAATAATCCCACCCCCAAAAAGGCTATAGCGGTTTATTATTGTTTCAAAGGCAACAAATACCAAAATCCTAGAAATTTCGTAAACCTCCTCCCTCCCCCCCTCCCCGCCTCGGCTTCGTATCTTATTGTCTTCTCTACTTATGTATCTTTCATCTATCCTTTCCATCCAATTACATCCTATATTATCCTTGTCGTTATGAGTCATACTTAAACCTCTAAATTGCTTGTTTTAAAGTTCAAAAATAAGCATCACTCTTTAAGCATTTTAAGCATCACCTTTCTTTCTACTACTTTTTAAAACTTATGATATTCATTCTTACTCGTAGTTATCCCCTATTGTGTATGTACCCTCCAAAAGGGATGTCAAACCATCAAAAACATTTCAGCATAAACTTTAGCTGCCATAGCAACTAATTAATGATGGATTTCCTCAGCTACTGAAAGCTCAAGTTGCATCAATGGCAAATGTAGTAATCCTAATGAACATAGACTAATGTTACTCCTGTAGCAAAAGGGAAAACTTTTAAAGAGTTCATCAAGCTGTACTACTTTCATACTTGACAATGTACAGAAGGAGTGCTGTAGACCTCCATCCGCTGGTCTTGAACGATCGAATTAGTATTTCTCATTGCAAGTGTAGAGGGAAGATTGTTGAGTGACATTTGTATTGGTACTTAACAATCTGATGCTTATCTTGGTGGAATGCATAGCCCCACTTATCGGAGGATTAAAACAGCATAAGATCATCCTGGATCCGAATTGAAAAGGATCGTTAACCATATGAGTATTTCCCTCCAAACTAAAGTCAAGAAGATGGAAGACGAATTTACAATTGGTTGTGAAAGAAAATAATCTTAAGACATTACATTAGAGTTTCAGGAATTGCAGTCTTATGCCCAAAAAAATGGTACCCAACGCTGAGTAACTATTGGAAGTCTTCATTACGTGGATTACCCAGAAGTATTGATAGGAAATGTTACTTACCTCGAAGCATCACTTTGGAGGAAGCCATCACATGCCCGAGGATTAATGGATCAGATAATAAAGCGTGATTCTGTGCAAGAAACCAATAATCATAAACGACGGTTTAAAGATAGAAGAAACACCCACAACAACAACTATCCTAATAAACACAACAATATAACCACCCTTATAACAATCACATTGACAACAACTTTAAGATAACGGCAGCAAATACAACTAAACAATGATTACCACTAAACAAACAACATAAAAGACAAGAAGCCTCATGACTTATTGCTTGTACCAATGGGTTTATACTGGAAACCTTCCCTTGTGTAAAAGATGTAGACTACATCACTGGGACCGTGTAGGTCACAGTGTAGGTTTACTTAACAGATAGGCCACCAGGACCAAGTAATGCAAAAACAAGACCAAACACTAGAAAACGATCTACATAATAGTTATCATAATTTGTAATGCATATGGAAAGATAAGAACATTATGCAATCAAGGCTCAAAAGAAAATAATATAGGCACATAAAAGATACTTAGAGATGAGCTTGTTTTGTTCACATTTAGATTTTCCTATCTAGAATCATAGACTCGAGGATATTTAAGTTTTATCAGAATCTTCTTCAACTTGAAAACCCCAATCATCAAGCTACAATCCTTGTCATGTATCAACTCTTTTTCATATGTAAAGTTCGTATGTAAAGTTATCCATGAAATAATAAAGTGATGATTCCGTTACATCTTGTTATCTGATGATATCAAAACTCGACATCATTTGTCAATTCCATTAATTCTATTATATTCAACTCTGAATACTTTCCTCATACCTTTATTATTATCCTCGATTATATGGGCGTCAGTACAATCAACATCTCAATATTATCTAACCATTCATGATCCTATCATTTTCTACACATTACCATATCATGTTTTTTTTATGCTTAGGTAAGACGATTTATGATCATCTTATTGAAATGAATTAGGACACTTCTTCATTTGAATAAGGAAATTATAAATCTCTGAACTATGAATTTATAAATTCTCAGTTACAAGGAGTTGAACGCTTCTTTTTGTAAGTGACAAATTATAAATAAGTAGGCTTAAGTATATAACATACGTACAAACAAGTTTCTTTCAATCCGTTTGTACAAACAAATTCCTTAATCATTATCATTATTACCTTCATTACCTTCATCATCTGTTCATTTCAAAATCTGTATCTCACGTGATTAGCAACTCTTTTACAAATTCATAATCATTCCTTGACATTACTCATTCTATGATCTCCGTATCCTAAAATTTTCTGTTATATTCTGCAACATAATAACAAGGAAACACATAAGAATCTATACAATGTCAAATGATTTCAATACCACTAGGTATGAAAATTTTGACAAAGACTTGTGATAGCATTCTTATTCGATGTTGACTTTTAAAGGTTAATGAATAGCGATTCTTTACGATCAGAGTAGCGCAGCAGAAGCGTGGTGGGCCCATAACCCATAGGTTCCACAAATCAAAGTATCTCATCCACCCAGGTTGTATCAGGTTATGAAGAAATTCTATTGGCTGTCATCAAGAGGTGTAGTCTTGAAAATAAGTAGACATGTGAAAGGAGGTAATTATAATTATGGTGCGCAACATAATTATAAATGCATCACACACGTGGACTTGTGACCTTGATTAACCTAACATAAAAATCAAATTCATGCCCAGTACCTACATCTATTCACTATAACTTTCAATTAAATCTCGGGACGAGATTTCTGTAAGGGGTGGAGACTATAACAACCCAAGAATTTTCATCAAATGCAAAACCTATTTTACTATTATCACAATTATACGGGGAAATTTTTTGCTTTATTACATTACTTGCATTGTCAATATCTCAGTATGTCATAACTAAAGTAGACGAGCTCACGCAACCTATCTATGGCAATCCTGTCTTCATATATGTCAAGCAAACATCACAATATGTCAAGTCAATATCATCATATCCTTATTACAAAGTACATTATTCCTATAATGTACCATTCACAACGTTATATCAAAACAGGCTTTAAAAACCGTTATCCGTATACCTCTAAAAAAACCCTAAATTCCATGAAAGGTTAATATCTAAAGTGAATGTACAAGCTACTAAAGCATATATACAAGTAACATAACATCTCATTTGAAATATAAACTCCCTCCAAATCAAAGTACAAGTCCTTATAAGCTCAATATACAAATCATTAAGCATGATCTCTAAAATAGCCGTTTTACCTCCATTTTCATTCTAATTTCTTCACCACCACTTTTGTACAAGCTACTACACTCAATATACATTGTGTAAACCCTAATTATTCTATTCATAAACTTTATTACACATTTTTACTCTTAAAACCCTAATTCAAAACTCAGAAACCCTAACCCGAGCTAAATACTACACTATGACCCGTTTCTTCATTTTATCCATTGTAAACCTAAACCAATACTCAAATAAGTTGTAATAACTTAAATTACAACATTCTCAATCATATTCCATCATCATTTCATCAATTTACTTCAGCTAGATGCAAATCGAATCCAAGAAACCCTAATTGTGCACTAATTGTAACTTTTGACATGTTTACTCATTTTCTACCCATTTTAATCCAAACCACCTATCAACTTTTGATTATAATCCTTAATATAAGTATTAGGATCAGTAACATATCATTCTTAATCAAATGTATACAAAATCCAAGCATAGAAACACAATTCGTGCCCTACTTAAACCCGTATACACCTTTCTTGCAATTTGACCTATTTTAGAACTTTTCTTGAAAACAAGAACCTTATGACTAAGCAACTTACCTTCCTAAGTAGCTTAAACACCTTCTACAACAAATATCTTCAATATTTTTATTAAGAAAAACTTCACATGTGCTCTTCTTCTTTCATTTCAAGCCGTGGCATCAAAAGGGTGTTCCAACACCTTCTAGTTGATTTTTATCTTACATGACTCATCATGTAGACTTCCCACATCACCCTCTAGCTGTTCCACACGTCCTAAATCAGAATCACAAGGAAACCTTGGCCTTTAAGGGTTGAAATACTATAAATATGAGTGTTATGCTTCCATTTCTACACATCCCCCACTTCTTCTTTCTATAACCTAATTGAGCAAACATTCTTTACACTTTGACCATTTAAAATTCTCTCCATGTGCAAATGCACATCTAACAAATAGTCTACTCAGACTTCCCACAAGCAGCTTACCCACCTACTTAAACCTTTCAATGGCAAAATAAAGCACGTCCTCTCTTTTAACCACATCTGCCGGGTACCATACAACACCATCCACCTTCATTCTACATCCTAGCCTCACACATTCTGATCTAGTAGCCTCAACACATCTTAACTCTTCGACCCTCACACATGTCTTGATCAGACCTTGAAGCTTGCTTTACTACTCTTGTTCCTAATAGTATAAATAAAGGTCATATGTGTTCATTTCAATTTGCACCACACCTCCTCCTCTATAACCCTTATAGGCAGCAATCCTTTGCTCCTTTATGATCCTAGTATCATTAAAGAAGTTCAAGAACTAAATCCCTGAAGAATTGAAGCCTTGGAGTGAAGAAACTAGGCGTACGAAGGCGTTTTGACCCAAAATGACCCATACGACTCCATTGTTGCTCTTTGAAGCTCAAACCCAGGTGATGGATGTTATACTTCTGCTACTACACCTTTATAATGTTCATATGATCCTAAATATACTCTTGTTAAAGTTTTATAACTCAATTCATGCTCATTTTCCATTTTGATCCAAAACCGTACACCCAAAACCCTAATTTCGCGTTTTTCTTAAAACTAAATGTTATAATGATTAAATATTGTTATAATCTATCCTAGCATGCTTAACTAATGTTAAAATAACCACTTTATTGATTAATGAATGAATTTGAACTTAAAACCCGCGCGTTTACGTTTTGAAACCCTAATTTGACCCGTTTTGCTTCCTAGCCTAACGAATCGTTATTTAAAATCGTGTTACAGTTAAAACTTTATTTTAGTTTATTATAACTTTTAAAAGTCTTTTGAAATGTTAAAATAAGCTGCATGACAATTTGGACTGTTTTGTAAATATTATCCCATGCAAAGGGGTATATATCGTAACATTCAGAAACTTCTAACTAAAGGACTAAAATGTCATTTGATCCACAAGTTATAACTATAGGGGTTATTGTGTACCTTTCCAAAGTACAAGGTTTTTTTTTTTTTTTTTTTTTACTTTGTATATCTTTTAAACTTGAAGGACCAAACTCGTAAAAGTGCAAACCCCAAGGGTATATTTTGCCACTTTTCAAACTCAAGGGTCTAAAATGTAACATTTTGAAAAAGTATAAAAACACATTCAAAACATTACAAGACATAACTTTAATTAACGCTTCTCGTGCTTAACATTTCCAGATATTGAATAAAACGTTTAAAACCGATCATCCGGAAAGCTATATTGTACCACAATACTAGGGAGCTTCATATTAAGGAGTTTCATCTTGGTATTACGTTCTGACTGAGTTGTTGGGTTTACGATTTAAAGTGCCCTAGCTCCTCAAACGTTTACTGAATGACTTCTGAATTATGATGGCCCGAACAGTGATACAATAATTCCAAACTCTTCAATCAAACTCATAACTCTTAAAACTAAAGTTCTAGAGTACAATTTTCCTAAGACTCAACATATTTACTCAGGTTGCGTGACGTGGCTGTTTACTATCATTTGCTATATCAACCTTCCCTGTTAAGATTGTGATAAGGTCGTGAGCTTTCATTTCATAATATTTATTACATCTACCTATCAAGTGAGTTCATAGCCTCGCTTTTCAATCTTTTGAATGTTTTATAAACCCGCGAGGGGGATATGTAACAACCGTGACTTGAGCAGGTTAGTCAAACCATTAGTGTTGACTTATGTGTCTGTTGCAACATACGGTTTATGTGATTTTATGTGTTATACGTGTTTATATGTGTTTGTGTGGGACATGTGAGATTGGATAATCAATCCATTGAGCATGATCGTACCATTAGGATTGGATTTGTCTTAAAATTTGTTGAGTTCATTTCGTTCACTTTTGAGTGACGAGGAAATGGTTATTGAGATTTTAGCGTTTTTGTGTTAAATGTGTAAGTATTTATACGTATACGTATTTTTGTGTTAGTAATTAAGATAAGTTTAGTTTTAGAGGTTAGTTAAGAGCATGAGATGTTTGTTTAACTATGGGAGTTTTTGGTAAACCTTTCAATATATAGAAAGAGAATTTGAAAATGAAAAGTTATTTTTTAGAAAGCGTAAAACGTATAGGTTTTGCAAAAGGAGGTTTTGGAGTAGATAGTTTATGGTTTTATAAATTATCAAATTCAAGTCTTTTAGTAAATAATAAAGAAAATAAAACAAAAATTTATTTATGGATGAATAGGTAAAAACAGGGGAAGGGAGGGAGAATAGTAAAAAAAAGGAAAAAGGAAGTCCAAAGTTGGGCTAAACTTGTAGAAAGGGATTATCCAATTAGGCTTATTAAGCCCAAGGATTAGAAAATACAGATTTTTTTCTCCCCCTTGCTCCTTGGTCGACCGAATCCTCAAGAGAAAGAAAAAAAAAATATTTTTTTTTATCAAGTTATTAAGGTAATCATTTTATTCCTAGTTTAATCCTTTTAGTTATCATGTTAATTTATGTAATCTAAACATGATGGATTAAGTTTTATCATAAAAATTTAATTAGGTTTTATTAATTAGGGTTTCAAGTTTTCTGTAAATTTATGTAATTAAACTAATTAGGATTGATTAGGGTTTAATTAGAAGCATGATGGTGTAATCGGTTAGGGTTAGTTCGCGTTAAATCATGATTTAAGTTTGAGCAGAATTTTGAGTCGTGTTGTTCAGTTGATATCTCGAGATTGGTAATGATATTTTTGATGAATCTTATGAGTTTTGATAAGTTCAGAGAGTCTATTTTCCAAAAAGTCCGGCCTCGAACGATTTTGAGTTCGGGAAGTCATTCAAATGTCTTTCGCAAGAAAAGTTGTCTAAACAGTAAATACGGGTCAGATTTGGGTCTAATTTCGGGAGGTAAAACCCCTACTTAAAATTTGAAACAAGCTTAGCCCTTTTACAGAAGTTAAGTTTCATGTGTCTATTAAAAATCCTCCAAAGGAAATCGTCTAATTAGTTGTCTAAGTATGGTTTTTAGGGTCATACTTTTTAGTGTGCGATCAGGTCCGAATTAGGACAGTTTTGAAGTTTGATTTTATTTGAGGTGGTTACGCATATAACTAATGATTGGGAATCACATGGTAGTTAGTAAACACATAAGGGAACATGTGTGATTTTTGGTTTGAATTATGGGAATGTTTAAGTGGTGCGTTTAGGTCGCGTAAGCGAGTGTAAAATTCTGCTTAAAACCAGAAAATGCAAAGTGTAGTGTTAAAGTCTAAATGACTTATGTAAGAGTGGTAAAGGTTTAAAACAAGTATAGGACTATGGTAGATAGCTTAGACATCCATCATAGTTGAGGTTACATCATATTGGGTTGAATGCCTAATTGATGGTAACTTATTATGTGTTTAAATTGTTTAGATTGTTCGTGAAATTTTGTGAAGTTTTGTGGATCTTTTGGAAGCTAGCATTCAGGTGAGTTTCATAGCCCCTTTTTCTTATGTTTTATTGGGGTGAAAATGATGCTATGTGTTAAACTGTTTTAATTGCTGTGATTATTTGCTACATGTTATTGCTTCGTGATTTGTTCGGTTGGGAGTGGTCTTTACTACTCAACTCAAACCAACTGAAGGGTTGAAATAATACCTACTGATTTGTGTGATACGCTCCATGGCTTAGTGATCAATTGGAGTGGGTTTTGTGGTATGCTCCATGGCTTAGTGATCAATTGGAGTAGTTTGTGATTAGTTCGGTTGGGAGTGGTCTTTACTACTCAACTCAAACCAACTGAAGGGTTGAAATAATACTCACTGATGTGTGGTCCAGGCCTAAGTATAAGTTCCAGCTGGTAGACTTTTAGGTGCGTAAGTGACATATGGATCGGGGGTAACGTTCCTACCCAATTGTTGATAAAAGATACCATTTGCATTGTTAATATCTTTCATGTTATGCCGCGCGGTTTCCGCCTGGAGTGGTTGACAGATTTGGTATCTGAGCCAGGTTATCGAGAATTAGTGGTTAAACTAGACTATAACCTAAGAGTCTGGAAAGTAATGCATTTAGGCGTAAGTGTTGTGTACGTATATACTGTAATGTTCCCGCTATCTATAAGCTTGAAATTCTCTCTATTTTTCTTGATTACTACTATATAATAATGAGAATAATACAATTTCATTATGGGGATCTAATAGTATATACCCTTTTGTTATTCTTTTAGTCACGTCTTCCCCTACCCTTAGGAGATATCGTTGGGAGATTGTTTACCTCACTGGACCCGCGGAGTTGGGTGACTTTTGAGAGAGAAAAGTCAAACCCAAGCGAGGCCCAACATAAGTTTTATTATCGTTTCCAAACCCGATGCGTTGCTAAAATCTGAGGATTGCTTTTATATTTTGGGTCGGCGATGTACTTCGTGTTTCATGTTAGTCGATTGGGATTTTATGGTTCGTTAAATGGATTATTAGTCAGAGATATATTTGCATTATTATTAAGTGCTATGTGGTATGATGTGTGTTTTATCATTGAGAATGTGTTGTCTTTGGAAGTTAAATACACGTGTGCAAAAGGTGCTATTTATAATTATGGTCGCGAACATAATTATAAAGGCAACACACACGTGGACTTATTGACTTTGATGCATCTTGATCACTTTGTACTTGGTAGATGTATTATATAAATGTAAGTTTTTGGATAGTTATGTAAATATAGTGTAGATGTGATGTGAGATCCTATTGAGGATGGTTTGTGTGGTCCCGAGAAGTCCTTGCTCCTAACCGTTTAGGCAATTATAATAGGTTGTTTTGCAAGATGGTAAGGTTCCCTTCATCTATCGTTTGTAGATACATCGGCCCTGTTGGTGTGGTTTGTCACGAATCTTAGGTTGGTTTCGTTAAGCTCGTGATTCGTTGAGATATCCAACGCTCGTGTTTGTGTATTCCAAGGTGTTATCATAGAACTAGGTGTTTACGATCTACGTTCCGAGGGGGGGTTTTTGATTGTTTTCCTTTTGTCTAAGGTGACGATACTTTTTGTTTGGGTTTCCTAAGACCTTGGTAAGGATGAGTTTTAAAGGTTTGTATTGGTTTGCAAGAGTTCTGTCTGTTCGATTTCAATTAAATTAATATTATGGTATTGGAATTCTAAGGTATTTTGGGAGTCAATTTTTGCTATCATACGTCTCGTGTTACGAGTCAAAATTCCTTTTCAAAGTATTTTTGTTGTAGTCGATATCATCTTATTAGTTTAAAAAAAAACATCTTTCGAAAATAAATTGATATAAATTAAAATCACACATTAGTTTTAACCATCTTTTGATTCTTTTGATAAAATCAAATAAAATAAGTTTAAGACAATTTTTTATTTTAAATATATTTTACACTTAAAATTATTAGCATTACTATCTTAGGCGTTCTATTGCTTTAAAATGATTGGTATAAGGTTATGAGAGAAAGTTTCCTTGGGTAAAAAGTCGGTTTTGGTACAAAGGTTCTTAATCTTTTAATTAATGGGTCGTGGTACGTGGTATTATTCATTGGGTGTCTCTAGCATCATTGATGCGTTTGTTAGGTCTGAAGTTCGTTCGTTATGTCGATATTTATATTCGGTTGTTTCTACTTTTGGGATTGTGTGATTTTTTGGTCCATACCAATTGGTGCATGTGAAGTTTGGTATTTGCTCATGGCGTGATTCTAGAGTTGATGGTAGGTCATATCTTCTGAGTGGTGCGACTAATAGTAGCGAAGCGAATGGAATTATTCGAAATCCCAAGTTGGAATTGGAGAGTTTTTGTTTTACTTTTGATTTAGTACCTTTTAGTTGTGGGAAGCGTCTGTATTGCTTGGTAGGAAGAAAGGTGAGTAGTTTGAAATGTGCATAGATTATCTCGAGTAGAGTGAGATAGAAAATTCGTATGTAATGTCACCAATGGAGGGTGCACGTGGGATGACGATACTAAGAATGTTATAGGATTCGTTATTGACACGTACAAGTTTAGGTTCGGCATGCCTTTTGGGTAACATGCACTAGCGGTTTTCATGTATTAATGAGCGGTGTGCATGGCCGTATATAGAACAAGCTAGTTAACGTATATATTTCGGACTATATTATAAACCGAACCCGAATCTAAGGAGGAGTACGAGTCCTCACGTAAGATGATCGTGGAGACACTAAAGGATGAGAAGATGTACATAAGTTTTCCAACAACGGGAAGCTATCTAGATGGGAAGGAACAAATTGGTAATGACTCATCTTGGCATTGCCTGAAGGAGAAAACATTGGTAGTATAATATGACGCACGAAGTAAAGGATTGTGAAGCTGTTAAGAAAAAGGGAGAAGGTGAATGCTAGTACGTCGCGACAACTGAAGGATCTTAAAAAGGATTATATGACTATACGTGATAGGTTTTTGCACTATAATGCTAGATGCATTAAGTGAACAATACGTTGAGAGTGATCTATAAGGCTCAATATCGTTTCTAAACCACACTTTCAATCGAAGGATGAACATGAGGCAGAGTCGATGATGAAGTTATTTAGTTGAGTATGGTTTTTCAAGGCAAGTTACCTCTGGGAACGGAAAATGTGGTATGATGAATCGTGGAGAAGGAAAAAAGTGAAGCCAAGAATGAGTTCAGATTGACAATACGATCCAAGCTAAGATCGAGAAAAGGATGTTGGTGGTGTAAAATAAGATGTCCAAAGCAAAGAACGTGTCAACATAAGATGTTGTGTGGCTTGGACCAACAAGTGTGAAAAGAGGTGGAGAGTGGTTCATATTGGCTATTGAAGAGGCGTATACGATAAAGTATTCTATCCATCCTGAAGCGGATGCAACTTAGTGTGGTCTTAGGTTTTCAAATTGGTGGTCGAGTAATGAAAAAAATATAGCTAGTTGCGGTAGCAAGTATTTAGCGTGTTCGAGAGTGGAAGTTGAGTATCAAGGGTCTTCAGTATTGTTGCTACAACCTGAGTCATCCGAGTAGAAGTGAGAAAGGATAACTAAAGATGTTATTGTCAAGTTACCAAGTTTGAGTAGTTGGATTACAGTGCGGATTGGGTGTAGTCAATGGACTGACTAAGTCACCCCATTTTTTCTATGCTATGCTATAGGACATGTAATGTGGAGGTTAGAGATAGTTGGGATAACTTATCTTTCGTGAGATGATTTTATCCCTAAGTGGGATTATCTTTCGGGTATGAGATGTGCTTCACTTGAAGCATTGTGTGGAAAGGAATGTAGGTTACCATTTATGGGTTGTAACTAGCGACATCAAGATTGAATGAACCAAGTTTGGTTCAAGAATTATCCTAGTCTAAGGTTTACTATAGACTTGAGGCTTTGACAATTGAGTGTTACTTAGAGTATACAGTTTGAAGGGTGTATATGATATCGAAAAGTAAGGTAAGGTTGATACCAAGTTAAGAAGGTCCATTGAGATTTTGAAATGGTATTGGTTGATATTACCTAAAGAGATTGAGGATGTTGAGCATGACATTTTATGTGTCAAAATCAAAATTGTTTGCTAAAGAACTATTAGAAGTAATTAATGTTCATTGAGTTAAGATTCGATTGGTAAACTAAGTATCCACACTTGTGCGTTGAGCAAGAGATCATTAAGAGTTTTAATTGAAGTTGGGTACGTATGGTTTCTTATTGACCCTGAAAAAAGCCCTAGATTTGTTATGGATTTTTGGTTAAAGTTATTTTATGAATAAACTCGAAGTCGAGCCGATTCTTTAAAAACATTAGGTTTTGTAACAACTTATAACGTGGTTTCAAGACAGTTCTTGTTTGATGAGTTGGGAGACCGGGTTGTAAAATGACGGAGTAACTCAACATAATGAGATTTGACGAGGTTTTCTCGATGACGATGATGTTCAATAGTGGAAGTTTGTCTTTCGATTGGGTTTGTTGTGGTTACTAATTGCACCTTGTGGGGGTAAGAAAAAGTCATTAGCAGTTGGATTCGCTTTTGAAAGTTTGTTGATATTAAGGTTGACACGACTCTTGTTTTGTCCAGAACCGTATAGAATTGTAGGACCGATAGTCAAGAGTTATAAAGCGTAGTAAGATAATGATAGTATAATTTCTTGGAAATCGAAGCTTGCCCTGATGTGTTAGCCTTTGGAACCAAGGAACAAATTAGGTTCAAGTGACCTCAGTTGATTGTGCCGATAGTGACATTGCCTCGATAGTTAATCTCGGACGAGATATTCTCAAGTGAGGATAATGTAACAACCGTGACATGACAGGTTAGTACAAAACCATTAGTGTTTGAACATATGTGTCTGTTGCAATGTACGATTGATGTGATGTATATGTGTTATACTGTTTATATGTGTTTGTGTGGGATAAGTGAGATTGGATAATCAATCCATTGATCGTGATCGTCACATTAGGAATGGATTTGAGTTTAAAATTTGTTGAGTTCATTTCGTCACTTTAGTGACTAGGAAAATGGGTTATTGAGATTTTAGCGTTTTTGTGTTAAATGTGTAAGTATTTATACGTATACGTATTTTTGTGTTAGTAATTTAAGATAAGTTTAGGTTTTAGAGGTTAAGTTAAGAGAAATAAGTTATTTGATGGAGAAATTTGTGAAGCGTGTCATTTGTGAAATAAATGAGTTTGTTAAAATATGAGAGTTTTGGTAAACTTTCCATATATAGAAAGTGAATTTGGAAATGAAAAGTTATTTTTAGAAAGCGTAAGACGTAGGTCCTACGAAAAGAAAGGTTTGGGAGATAGTAATGGTTTTTAATAAATTATCAAACTCAAGTTCTTTAGTAAATAATAAAGAAAATTAAAAAAAAAATATTTATGTGATGAATAAGTAAAAAAACGGTAAATAGTAATAAAAAAGTAAACAGCAAGTCCTAGTTAGCTCAAACATGTAGAAAGGTTTAATCCATTAGTCCAATAAAAGCAAACCAAGGATTAAAAATACAGATTTTATTTTCTCCCCCCTTTGCGCCTTGGTCGACCGAATCCACAAGAGGAAAGAAAAAAAGTTTTTTTTATCAAGTTATTAAGGTAATCATTCTATTCCTAGTTTAATCTTTTTAGTTATCATGATTAATTTATGTAATCTAAACATGATGGGTTAAGTTTTATCATAAAATTTAATTAGGTTTTTTTAATTAGGGTTTAGTCTACTGTAAATTAATGTAATTAAACTAATTAGGATTGATTAAGGTTTAATTAGAAGTATGATGGTGTAATCGGTTAGGGTTAATTTGCGTTAAATCATGATTTCTTATGTGTCTATTAAAGATCCCCCAAAGGAAATTAATTAATTCGAAGCCTAAGTATGCTTTTTAGGGTCATACTTTTTAGTGCGCAATCAGACCCGAATTGAGACTGTTTTGGAGTTTGATTTTCTTAGGAGCACTTAGGTATGCAATAAATGATTGGGAGTCACATGTTAGACAGTAGACACATAAGGAAGCATGTGAGATTTTTGGTTTGAATTATGAGGATGTTAAAGTGGTGCGCTTAGGTCGCATAAGTAGGTGTAAAATTCTGCTTAAAAACAGAAACTGTGAAGTGTAAATAGTAAATGTGTGGTAAAGTTTTGAAACAAGTATATGACTATGATAGATAGCCTAGGTATCCATCATAGTTGAGGTTACATCATATTGGGTTGAATGCCTAATTGATGGTAGCTAATAATGTGTTTAATTGTATAGATTGCTCGTGAAGTTTTGTTGGATTATTTTGGGAAGCAAAGCATCAGGTGAGTTTCATAGCCCTTTTTTCTTATGTTTTATTGGGGTGAAAATGATGTTATGTGTTAAACTATTTTAGTTGCTGTGATTATTTGCTACGTGTTATTGTTTCGTGAATAGTTCGGTTGGGATTGGTCTTTACTACTCAACTCAAACCAACTGAAGGGTTGAAATAATACCTACTGAATTGTGTGATACGCTCCATGGCTTAGTGATCAATTGGAGTGGGTTTTGTGGACTGCTCCATGGCTTAGTGATTAATTGGAGTAGTTTGTGATGTGATTAGTTCGGTTGGGAGTGGTCTTTACTACTCAATCAAAACCAACTGAAGGGTTGAAATAATACCTATTGACTTTGTGTTTCGATCGGAGGGTAGTGAGCTACCCATGACCCTTTTTGTGAGTGATGTGATGTATACGTGGACTGTGGGACACATATGGTTGTTATGAATTGTTTTATTAGTCGCAACAATTGTTTGAAAGATTTTGAAATGTGAGTCTTGAACCTATGACTCTCACCAATCGTTGTGTTGACGTTTTAAGCGTCATTTTCA
>BQNB010124320.1:0-19958 GCA_026074375.1 Tanacetum coccineum
CAATGACTTATTATAGAAGGAAAAGCTGAGGATCAATCAAGTACACTTCATCAAGTCAACACAATAAAGAAAACAACACAACCCAAGTTCAAGCTTCACCAAGCTAGTTTAACAACCTGTAATAGTTTCTAGAAGTAACTTATTCTGTTAGTTAGTTAGTTAGTTATTAGCAGTTTAGCTCTTCACTTTTATAGTATAAATAGATGATGTATCCCTTAATTTTCAATTGAACAATTGAATTAAGTTGTTCCCGTCAAAATGTTCCATTCAAAATTCTGTTACAATATGGTATCAGAGCTTGATCACATCAAATCGTTATCAACTCCATGAATTCAAGCCAACATTCCGGTCACATTCATCACAAAAAATAATCAGTTACAATAACTTAATTCTGTTACAGTCACCGAAATTTCACTAAAGTCATCGGAAAACCTCCATAACCACCACTATCTACAATACCTCATTTATTTCTCTCATCTTCTCAATTCACACTATCCAAAACTCATAACAAACCATCAAGAATATTACTAACTGAATTCCATTACAACACATCAATATGAGTACTTCAAACAACTCAAATCCATCAAATATAACAAACGACAATACGATCACACTTGATCACCCACTTTACCTACATCAAACAGATCATCCAGGCTTGATTCTGATCTTTAAGAAGCTAACTGGATCAGACAATTATGGTTTTTGAAGAAGATCCATGATAATTGCTTTGAATGCTAAGAACAAATACATAATCACTACAGGTGAATATCCAAAACCAAGTATCAATTCTGACACTAGATCTTTGTGGGAGAGAAACAATGATATGATCATTTCATGGATATTGAATGTGGTAACTGAACAAATTAGTAACAACTTGAATTTTGTGAGTTCTGCATCCAAACTGTGGTCTGAGCTTCAAGAACACTACTCTCAAATTGATGGTCATAGAATCTACCAACTAACTCATGATTTGATTTAGTTAAAATAACTTAATTGTGTTGTTGAGGTGTATTATCAAAAGTTGAAAGGGTTTTGGGATGAACTTGATGCATTAGAGGCACTACATTTGTGTAATTGTCCTTGCAATTGTGAAAATAGAAGAGAAAATGTTGAAAGAGATTAAAGAAAGAGGCTCGTACAGTTTTTGATGAGGTTAGATGAAGGGTACTCAAACATCAGAGGTCGAATCTTATTGATGTATCAATTACCCACGGTTGTTAAAGCTTATAGAATGGTTAGACATGAAGAGAAGCAAAGGGAAAGAATTTTGTCTAAACCAAACACTCCTGTAATTTTCTCCACCTTCTCTAACAACCCAAGAAACTACACAAACCAAAACTACACAAACCAAAGGAATTTCTTAAGGGGTAAGACATCTAACTCAACTGAAAGAATATCAGTTTTCAAGAAAGGGGTGTATTGTGTTAATTGCAGCAAAGAAGGTCACACCAAAGCTAAATGTTGTAAAATAGTAGGATATCCAATTGGTCACCCTTTGTATGGGAAATTTCCAGTCAAACAAACCCCAAAATCAACAAATGATTCAGGAAACTACATAATTGTTAACATGGTAATGGGTCAAAATGAGCAAATATCAATGGGTCAACCTAAGAAAAATGAAAGACCATCAGGATCATCACACCAGCACCAATCCATCCCTGATTCTCATGTTTCTACAAAAGCGGATCAGCTTCGGAACTAGTTTAATCAAGTCCTCATGCTGCTGCAGAACAACAAGGAATCCTACACTGGTAAAATCTATTCAAACTTTGCTCAAATATCTAAATTCACTGCTTCTCTTATCTGTGATTTATTAGTAGCCTGGATTATAGATAGTGGTGCAACAGCGAACAGGTCATATATGTACTGCCCTTGACCTCATGATTAACATTCACACCTTTACAAAACCTATCTTTATAACACTAGCAAATGGCCTACACACACAAGTTACCCAATATGGATCAGTCATAATCAAATCGAAAGTTTCAATGACTTACACAATGTCTTTTATGTACCAACCTTTTCGTACAACCTCATTTCAGTTAGCCAACTACTTAAAGGAACTAATTTTTCACTCATCCTAACAGCCACAATGTGTATTTTTCAGGACCAGAATCAGAGGATTGCTCTTGGCAGCCTTTGTAATGGTCTTTACCTACTGAACAAAGAACCAACTTCATTAAATCCTCCGCACACTACTTTCACCTTCTCAAGCAAACAACATCTTTGGCACTCCAGACTTGGAAACTCTTCACCTATTGTACTCAAACAAATAAAGTGTCTTAGTATTGTACTATATGTCCACTTGCAAAACATCATTCATTACCTTTTCATGAAAGTACATCTTATGCATCAAATTTGTTTGAGCTTGTGCACATTGATGTTTGGGGACCATACAGACACACAACCATAAACAAATGCAAATACTTTCTCACAATTGTGAATGATCATTCTAGAGCCACATAGACTTACCTTATGCCCTCAAAACATCATGTCATTTCCAACATCAAAACCTTTTATTTCTACATCCTCAATCACTTCAAAACAACCATCAAAACCATAAGGAGTGATAATGGCACTAAGTTCTTAAACTCTTTCTTATCAGACTTCTTTTCCCAACATGGAATCATCCACCAAACCACATGTCCCTACACTCCACAACCAAATACAAGCTTGGAAAGAAAACATAAACAACTCTTTGAAATTTCAAGAGCACTTAAACTTCAAGCCAACTTTCCAATCTATTTTTGGGGCTACTGCATCTTAACAGCCACAAACATTATCAATAGACTCCCCTCCAAAGCCATTAACAACAAATTACCAGCTGAATTACTTTACAACAAACCACCATCTTTAGACCACCTCAAAGTCATTGGCTGCAGAGCTCATGTCTACCAAAACACAACTGACAAATTTGAAAACAAAGCCATACCAGCAGTCCTAGTTGGATATTCCAATCACCAAAAAGGATACAATTTATATGATCCTAAGACTCACAAAACAACAACAAGCAGACATGCAACCTTTGATGAGAATATCTTTCCATTCCACATTACACCTCAATCCACAATTAACCATCCAAACAATCCCTCATCATTTACACCCATCTTTATACCTCAACCAAGCACTCCCTTAAATCCCTCTACCACACCCTCTACTGCTTCCCCAACATCAAGCACAGCTCAATCTCACCCATCACACTTAGAACCAATTACACCAACACATACTACATAGTCAACATCTACACCTTCCCCAAGTTAAACTCCAAACATAACCACTGATATGACTGATCCACCAACGCCAACTCCTTCCCCTAATCCACCAACACCAACTCCCTCACCTCCAACCCCTCCACCTAAAAGAATTTCCACCAGAACAAAAACAATACCCACTAAACTCAAAGACTATCACCATAATCTATCAAAACCATCTGTTAACTCTATATCCAAACACCACTTTTCTCACTACATCAACTATCACAACATTTTAAAACCTCTAAATAGACATTTCATTAATACCATCAACCATATAGTAGAACCACATACATATAAATAGGCTGCAAAAGATCCAAGATGGGTGGAAGCAATGACAAGAGATATTCAAGCTTTAGAAGCCAATAAAACATGGGAGTTGACTACTCTACCACCATACAAGCTACTTATTGGAAGAAAATGGGTCTACAGGATCAAGTATAATGCAAACAGCTCCATAGAAAGATTCAAGGCTAGACTAGTTGCAAAGGGCTTCAATCAAAAAGAAGGTGTGAACTACAAGGAGACATTTTCACCAGTTGCTAAGATGGTTACTGTAAGGGCACTCTTAGCTACTGATGACCAAAACAATTGGTTTCTTGAACAACTTGACATCAACAATGCATTTCTCTATAGGGATCTTGATGGAGAAGTCTATATGATAGTTCCACAAGGATATTCTACTTCTCTTCCTCCTAACACAGTCTGCAAACTCAAAAAGTCATTGTATGGCCTCAAACAAGCTAATAGACAATGGTTCACCAAACTCACTACCTTTCTTTTTCCTTGGGATTCCAACAAAGCTATGTTGACACATCCCTCTTTACCTTACACACACAAAACAACTTCCTTACACTTCTAGTTTATGTAGATGACATACTCCTTGCAGGCAACAATCATTCCCTTATCAACTCCATTAAACAACAACTTCATGAAACTTTCAGCATCATAGACTTAGGTTCATTACACTATTACCTTTATATTAAGATTCTTAGAAATTCAACTGGTATAACTATGTCCCAAAGAAGTATGCTCTGGAATTGCTACAAAGTGGTCAAGTCCTTAAGGAAAAACCTGTCATCACAACCATTGATCCTCAAAACCCACTGAATGATACTGCATGGACTCCATTTCCAGATCTATCTCATTATAGGACCTTGGTAGGCAAACTCATTTACCTCACCATCACAAGACCAGACATCTCATTTGCTGCCTAACTTCTAAGCCAATTCTCACACTCTCCAAGGACAACTCACATGAAAGCTTTACTAAGGGTTCTGAGATATATCAAGTTATCCCCTGGTCAAGCACTACATTTCACCCCTACCTCTAATCCTCAATTACAAGCCTATTGTGACAGTGATTAGGCTGCTTATCCTATTACTAGGAGATCTGTTACTGGTTCTACTATCTTCCTAGGTGTTGGGAATTAAAGACTTCTAAAGTTACTACTGTTAATTTTAGAAGTTAATGCTGCTGGTTCAAGTTTATGCTGCTGCTGAAGATTAGAGAAAACAGTCTAAGTCATTAGTACTATTAGTATTATAGTTAGTGCTGCCAGTACAAAGTGTTAGTACTGTTAGTTATTAGTACTTGACACGTTTTGTAAGCCCATTAGGGTTTCCTTAGTGTATAAAAGGAACCCTACGGCATAGATCTAAATAACCAGTTTTCATATTAGTATTCATAGTTTGCATAGCAATCATAGTTAGTATTCATAGCTATTTTATAATTCAAAATAATATTCAATATATTGAACGTTTAGTAAAGATCTTGTTTTACTGTTTCTTGGCATATGTGATCCCTATACATTGCCAACTTGTAAGGGGGTATATAAGGAAGAGCTGAGGATCAATCAAGTGCACTTCATTAAGTCAACACAGTCAAGAAAACAACACAACCATTCAAGTCTCTCAAGTTTAAGCTTCACCAAGCCAGTTTAACAACTTGTAGTAGTTTCTAGAAGTTTCTAGAAGTAACTTATTCTGTTAGTTAGTTAGTTAGTTGTTAGCAGTTTAGCTTTTCACTTTTCTGTATAAATAGATGATGTATCCCTTCATTTTCAGTTGAACAATTGAATTAAGTTTTTCCCGCCAAAATGTTCCATTTAAAATTCTGTATAGAAGTAAGAGCTAAGGATCAATCAAGTACACTTCATCAAGTCAACACATTCAAGAAAACAACACAACCATTCAAGTCTCTTAAGTTCAAGCTTCACCAAGCCAGTTTAACAAATTGTAATAGTTTTTAGAAGTTTCTAGAAGTAACTTACTCTGTTAGTTAGTTAGTTAGTTGTTAGCAGTTTAGCTCTTCACTTTTCTGTATAAATAGATGATGTATCCCTTCATTTTCAGTTACCACATTCAATATCCATGAAATGATCATATCATTGTTTCTTTCCCACAAAACTCTAGTGTCACAATTGATACTTGGTTCTAGATATTCACCTATAGTGATTCTGTATTTGTTCTTAGCATTCAAAGCAATCATCATGGATCTTCTCCAAGAACCATAATTGTCTGATCGAGTTAGCTTCTTAGAGATCAGAATCAAGCCTGGATGATCTGTTTGATGTAGGTAAAGTGGGTGATCAGGTGTGATTGTATTGTCATTTGTCATGTTTGATGGATTTGAGTTGTTTGAAGTACTCATATTGATGTGTTGTAATAGAATTCAGTTAGTAATATTCTTGATGGTTTGTTGTGAGTTTTGGATAGTATGAATTAAGAAAATGGGAGAGATAAAGGAGTTATTGTAGAGTGGTGGTTATGGAGGTTTTCTGGTGACTTTAGTGAACTTCCGGTGACTGTAACAGAATTCAGTTATTGTAACTGATTATTGTTTGTGATGAATGT
Source organism: Tanacetum coccineum (assembly GCA_026074375.1). Taxonomy (NCBI): domain Eukaryota; kingdom Viridiplantae; phylum Streptophyta; class Magnoliopsida; order Asterales; family Asteraceae; genus Tanacetum; species Tanacetum coccineum. Next base: position 6,107 of record BQNB010124320.1, read on the forward strand.
GACCGGAATGTTGGCCTGAATTCATGGAGTTGATCACGATTTGATGTGATCAAGCTCTGATACCATATTGTAACAGAATTTTGAATGGAACATTTTGGCGGAAAAAACTTAATTCAATTGTTCAACTGAAAATGAAGGGATACATCATCTATTTATACAGAAAAGTGAAGAGCTAAACTACTAACAACTAACTAACTAACAGAATAAGTTACTTCTAGAAACTTCTAGAAACTATTACAAGTTGTTAATCTGGCTTGGAGAAGCTTGAACTTGAGAGACTTGAATGGTTGTGCTGTTTTCTTGACTGTGTTGACTTGATGAAGTGTACTTGATTGATCCTCAGCTTTTCCTTCTATAATAAGTCATTGCCCATAGTTTCACATGAACAACATTGTTAGCTAGGAAAGTAATTTAAACTTCAATATGAGTTAAAACGTGATTAAACCTTGCTAGATAACATTTTAGGACAGATGAAACAATAATAGTTACTTTTATACAGGCCATTGATGCAATTCAAAGAATCAACCATGAAAGTTAATACGATTATTAATACAAATGGTATTAAGCATGGATGGACCAATTAAGGGGCTCTTAGACCGGCCGTAATAACAAAACGAAGACCTCGTCTTCATCCTTTTTGGCACTAGTTTGACGCGTTGTTCTTATTACGGAGGGAACACTTAGACGCGTCTTATATAGCAATTTTGCAAAACTCAGTCTTAGCCAAGACTAAGTCGTGAGTGTGCGCTTTGTGTTTGTGTGTGTTGGTTGGGTATATATACGTGTGTTTAAGTGAGATATATTTTGATAGTTAAGTTTGTTGTCTTATTAGAAAGCTAGGTGCAGTTTGGCACCGATAAATGTTATTGGGTTGTCACATCTGGAAACACCAAAATAACTAAAGCACCCTCTGAGCTATAACTTCTATTAGCGAAGTCGGTCCCATAACACACCACCATAAATACCACACTCACTCACACAAAAAGTAAACAGATGGCGAGATATGAATTGGTCGGCGAAGGGACAAATGACGAAGCAACGATGTGCACGTCGATGCAGAACAGCGGCACCATGGGACAAAAAACCCAACTGCGTCCCATTCAACCCTTGCAGAGTGCACTCTTACACTAAGTTGGTGATGAAGTTGGTCTTAAAGAGAGAAAGTTGAGGTGAGAGTGATAAATGTGGTTTGAAGCCTCATTATTACACTTAGTCTTCATTATTATTACACTTAGTCAATGGCATTTTTAACTAAAGTCAATGGCATTTAAGGGCTTAGGGAGGGGATGTTTGGCTAGGGGAGGTCTCGAGTTCGAGTCCCACTCGGGACTTTTACACCTTCAGGCGGAATAAGAGGAAGTATAGGTGAGTTCAGGATACAACATACTGCCCAATTGGATGTCAGTGTTGGACCTGAACCACTAACAACTAACAAGCCGTTCTAAAAAAAATTAATCTTAAGTTCGCTATTTAAGTTTTAATGCTAAAAGTTGAAAGCATCGTTATTTTAACACTTGTGTTTTTCATTTTATAATGGTAACCCGTGATGAAAAACCGTGTGGTTCACTATAAACAAGTGGGATCGAGGTACAAAAAATACTACGGAGCATATTACATCACTGTCATCATCATTACGAAAATTTAGCATTGATATGAAGCCAAATAAGACTTCGTTTTCCAATTGAATGAGAATAGGCCATGGGTACTCAATTACATGTACAAAATGGACAAAAGTAGAAACCTAACCTCATTGACTACCCAACCACATCCCCTAACCAGGTGGTCTAACTCTTGGTTTATTTATGACTCACATGCTCAAATCTTTGCAAAATCTCAGCTCTAACCGTTGGTACTACTCATACATGTGTTAAGAAAAGAAAAAGAATACCGATAAAATAACCCTTTTAGCTCATTCACACGAACACTACAGTTTCATTAGAGACGGTAATCGACAAATTCGATTAGGCTTGTTTATGTTTATTTAGTAGAAACAATAGTACGTTTATAATGTCTCAACAGTTGCGGAACTGGTGGGTTGCACAAATTGTTTTAAACTGTAATATAAGGGAAAAAAGAAGAAAAAAAGTTACGGTTTCATTAAAACGAGCGAGTTTAATAGCTTAGTTTGCATCGAGGTTTCGTGACACTTTGGACTCCCTAGTTTCGCCATTGTGTCTCAATATACGCTATACATGTTATCTTTGTGTTATATACGACACATTTTGGTGCTTTTTTTTCTCTGAAAAGATAAGAATACACTTTATCACTCGGGTATCTTCATCAAATTGCTCACCACGTACCTAAACAAGCATCCCAAGTTTGAATTCAACAATGAAATGAGTTGTCTAGCTATCATCATGATTCCATGTCATTGATTACACAAGACTAAAAATGAACCCCCATCATGATTACTCATGGTAACTAAAGAACAAAAAGGGAAGGTTTTAGGATCCAAGCCAAGAATAAAGCTCTAAAAGAGAATGTTTGATGTTGGATCACTTGAGCATAGCTAGCCTTGTTTTTACGTAGCTAAAACTAAACCAATTCAAAACAACGTACACATGTTATTGCATGAAATATATGCTGCTATTGCATGTTTTTCAAGATTTGAAGATGAAGTAAAAAAAGGTTATGTTTTTATTTGGGTCCTACCACATGTTTTTTAGTATTTGGATTGAAAACTTTGATCAAGAAAGGTTAATTGTACAATGAGAACTCTTTATTTTGTGTGATTGAGTGTTACACTTGATCTCTTTTTACTACTAGTGATTTGTGGAGATGGGAATGGGAGGGAGGTTGATCCACTTTTCATATGGTCATTGTAATTATGAGTCCTCTTTTCATGATTATGTTTTAGGTTGGTCCAAGAGAAGTGGTGGTCAAACATGTAAATATGTGATATAATGACTAATGAGAGATTTAGAAATAGTGTCATTTTTACATATCAAATTCCCATCTTACCCCCTTTAGTAACTAACAATTGCCTATATATGTAACCTACTTGTTTTATCATATTCTCCATTTGTTCCACATCTTTCACTCCCTTCTAACATAAAAGTTGCAAATAAGCACGAACAGAAGATGTGTCTTTACACCTCCAAAGAAAACTTATATCATCCTTCATATCTCACTCATCACCAAGAACAATTCAAAAAATCAAGCTTTTACTTTCACAATCAACAAAGGTTAGCTAGCCCACTCTATTTCTTTTATTAAAGTTCGCTCATAATTCCAGCTTCATTTATTGTTTGTGATTCACAAATTTAAGTATGCATGAAGTAATTGTCTACTAGTAATATACTATGCAAACCATGTATTTATATCACATAAGCATTATGCATTCATATTGACAACTAATCTTTTGTTGAATGCAACAGGAAAAGAGTTATGGGTACTAAAACTCCAAGAAACAAAACAAGGGTCTTGTTTGTGATGTTGAAAAGAAAGATGGCAATGAAGAACTTGAAGTTGTACATGCAAAACCAATGCATAATTCAAGAGAATGAAAAGCTTAGAAGACAAGCACTAGCACTTCATCAAGAAAACCAAGTCTTGCTATCTCAACTCCAAGATGTCAAAAGTAACCAATAAAAACAACACAATTTAGACACCAATATTGTGATAGCCTAGTGATAATTACTTATGTATTGCAGAATTTGAGTTTTTATTATTTTCATTTACCAAACTAATGTAAAAAGTCTATTGTTATTAGTTACTTGTCCAAATTGTGTATTTGGGTATGATTGATATTTAAAAATGTTACTTTACGTAAGATTTAAACGACTACCGATAAAATTTAGTAACTTTAAAGTGAGATAACATGACGGTTTATTACGTTAAAGGTTAAATCTCTACTTTAGGCCATATGAATTTACTCCTTTCTCTTTCTTTGAGACTCTCCTTCTCCAAGAAAGCTGTAAATTGATTTGTATATGGAATGTTAGTTTTATGCTTTTCATGAATAATGGTAAATTGGTAATAATATTTGAATTTAATTGTGGATGTCACAAAATCTAGTCATTTTTACAGAGGTGAAATCATTAATTAGTTGTATGATCTACAAGCTATCATAAGGTATTGATCATTTAAAGTTTTGGGTAGTACAAGAATATCTTAAAAGTTAATGGGGTCGTGCTTTTGGGTAGATTGGTTTGTTAGACAGGTTTTGATCTAAAAAAATCCGTCAAAAACCCGACCCTAATAATATTTTGCGTGGTTAGACCAGGTCTAATCAGGTTTCGTGAATAGCGGGTCGGGTTTGTTCGGGTTTAACGTAGTTGTTCAAATGAAGGCCAATAAGGTAACCATGGGCGGACCCAACCATGGGCGGACCCACATTGGTGCGGGTGTGGCACGGGCTACATCCTAATTTCGGTCACGAAGTGCAATTTTTTTCGAAAATCGTCGTTTCTTGATATGTGCAACCCTCAAAAAAAATTCGCTACTTTCGCTCTTTATGTTGAAAAATTAGTTAGTGTAATAATTTTTTATGGCACACATGTTTTGAAACCCGGTTCGACCCAGCAGGTTCAACCGGTTCTGGTCGAAAAACGGGTCAACTTGTATTTATAAGCCACAAAGAATTCCATATTACAAATCAGTTATCAATCACACATCTTAATGTCATTAAATCCGGCCAAGTGATTTTTGTCAAATCATCAATTTTACCAATCACTTAATGTCAAGATTATTAGTTTATATAGGCTTTGTAAGTTTAGTTTCCAAAGACTTGTACATTTCTACAGTTTTTCTTTATTGTTTTTGTTTTTTTTTTTTTTAGTTTGTTTTTTTTTTTTTTTTTTTTTTTGTTTTTTGTAATTCATTTAAGTCAAGATTTCTTAGTTTTCAAGACTTTGTACATGTGTTTCAAAGCTTGTATTTTTTTTCATACTTTCAACGTTCTACTCTTTTCAAGAATGATAAAAAATGATTGGAATGTAGTATAGAAGTATAGTTTAGTATTGTTATAGACTTTGGGAGCCAAGACCTAATCATCATACATCTAAGGATTCTAGCTAATGGAGATTATTGAAAATTTAATCATGCCATAAATATATCAATCTAAAATATAATACTTAATATGACACGTCTTAGAATAATTATGTTTTGACTTATTATTTATGCTTACACTTTTAATTACTATTCTATTTCAAGAATTGGTGGAAATTTCCTTATAAAGTAGGATTGATTTTAGTTTATGATAGTGGACCTAATTCCATATGTTTAATACACATCAAATCATTTAGTATTATTGATTTCCAACATACGGAGTACACATTTGAAAAGGTGATATTCCAAGCAGTTTGTTAAGTCCGACAGTACAACTTACTGTTTCGGTTGTTGTACCCTGGAAAGCGATGGAACCAAACTCTAAATCAGCAGGTTCACAAAAAATCGTATAAATATAAAGGTATCAAATCTAATCTTACTGTCATAATTTATTAAAGTTACAATTTACAATATCTGATAAATGAGTGTCTCCTACTCTCTATATTTAAATCGCTTATTAGCAAAAACTTAAGGACAAAATATTAAAAAATTGGAACGAATACTTGAGGTTAGCTTTACCGGTATATAGCCTATTGTGCTCATACTTGTCACCTGGTTGAACAATAATAGAGGGAAATTATGTTTCGCTGATGGTATTCGGAAACCCTTGTGTCTCTAAACATGCTGGTGCATATGAACCTCATAGTTTTTTTTTGCTTGATTATTCGTCCCACCCATCTTTAAAAAGCATACCAGAAAACCTGTACCACCTGCTACTGAATGGAAGACCTGTAAACCTGCATGTCAAAAACCATTAGCATATTTCTGACGAATGATCCGTAGGATCAAACTGAATCACAAATGTTGATATATCACATAAGCAGATGAATATAATCTAACTGTTATGTAACAGAAAACTATTAAGAACTTATAGTTTTCGGTGCGAAAATCATAAAATAAATTTTAAAACAGCTGTGTAATTTCGCGACCCGGCGCAAAGCTCAAGCATATTACATCAGTTTAGCTGATTTTCCTAAAAATAGAAAGATTGTTACCTTATATTTTTTATTTTGTTTTGTAGGTTGATTACTTCTGTTTGAGGTACGATCGTACAACACATGCGCAGCTACTCAGTTTCTTGTTCCCTTATGACAGGTTATTATGAAATTTTTAAGACTACTATAGTAAATATGATTTTGTTTATCTATCAATGTAAACTGTTATCCCAAAAGCCAACGATTTCAGGCAGCCAAGAGAGCGATACGGATCATAGGCACCAGATAGGCAAGACCGCTTCATTAGCAGCAGCACAATACACCTAGTTACCAGATAGGCGTATGTAGTAAAATTTGTCTCATCAGGCGTATGTGGGACACATCAATTTTTGGTTTGTCTCATACACTTAACCCTCTAATTTAGCAAAGGTAAAAAGATACGTGCCGATCACTATTTGCAACTGATGCAGGTTGTGATCTTCCGCATTCATTATACAGCTCAACAACTCTCCTGTAACCATCAAAACCAAAAGTTAATCCACACCCGCAGAATCAAATCATAAAAACTATACAAAACCCTTAAAACCATAAAAACCCCCTAAAAATTAAGCCTTTAAAAACACGCATAATAAATCAACGGCTGAAGCCACCTCAATACCTTTACGCTAAATAACTTTCAATTCCTATAGCCACAAACATAAAGCCTCATCCAAATTCCTATATCCACAAACAAAAGAAAATCAACCCAATAACTTCCAAATTTGAGCATGAACATAAACACTAAATAATAAGTAAATTAAGCATAACCATGGTAAGAATGAAACACTAACCTTGTGCATGTCGGTTGTAAGGGAAAGGCAAGGGCGGTGTTTAGATGTGTTTGACAAAGGTCTGAAATAGTGTGTGCTTATCATCCGTAATACTCTTAATTCTTCCAATCTCAAAATCCTAACTCATATGCTTTCCTGAAACAAAAAACATGAAACCGGCAAAATCAAAAGAAAAACTGAATCTTATAAAACCATATACCTGTAGTATTTTTTGTAGATGAAAAGATTAAATAAAAAACACATGCGTGATAAATTTTTTATCTTGATCTATGATGGGAGGTAGAAGCGGTGGGATTTGCTGAGAACAATCGAGAATTAGGGAGAGAGAGAGAGACAGAGACTGGTAATTATCGAAAGATCATGGGTTGAGACGAAGTTAAGGAAAATACACTACGGACCACATTAAGCCCACTAAAGACCGGCAGCCCAAAATGGCACCGACTATTTGTGAATTGTTATATAGAGTAATATTTGGGCCGCAATTCTTATTATATAAACAAGCAAAATAACCCCGCGCGTTGCGGCGGGCCTTTATTATTTTGCGATAATTGGCATTCGTAGATAAAACTTACACAATTTGCGTGTGTTTACATGGATGTATATTTGTCGTTATTTCTTATCATTGTGATCACTGATTCTAGGAGCATTACTTATGCCTAGAGAGCCAATTGTCGAACATTTATTCAAGTAAATTAACAGCACCCCAAGTTTTATCCTTTGGAAACACAAAAAGTTCATAAAAACACTATAACATGAAGTCATTAGTTTGGGACAAAAACATCATGAAAATCTCAGCAACACATAAAGCATTTGCCTATCTTTATAATAAAACCAACCTGGCCCGAACTTCTTTTTTTTGGCGAAAACCACTTCTTGACCGTTAACCAAAAACCGGTTCGGTTTTCAAACCCGATTCGATTTTTTAAAAACAGGTGAATGTACATATGTATTTATAAGTGACCAACAGCTCCAACAAAAATTTAAAGCACACGCAAAACGAATTATTCTTCTCCGGTATACTCCCATAATTCAAATTCACTTTCACTTATGAGTATCTGCGACTTAAGGCACGATATAGAGTTAATTATTTACAAACACTATAAACTGATGTAAAGTTGCAAAAACACATATCAGATTTCGGTTTAATGTAAGAATTGTTTGCAAAAGTAAAGCTTATCTTTTAAGCACGTGCTATTCATGCTTTCACCAAAAGAGCTTACAAATTTATGAGGCAAAATTCTGAACATTGTGAACTAACACGAAGCGCTACTGCCTTCTTTTTCTTTTTTCTGGTCCAGCAACGTTTTTAAACTGAACGTGACGTGCCATGAGTCCTTTTGCTTACATACCTAATCAATCATAAAGTAGAAAATAATTTTGAAACAAAATGAGTATTAAACAATGCATTCCTAATCAGCACTAAATATAATACTTACAAAAAGTGGTAGATCTAAAAAGGTCATGTGTGACAGAAATAAACAAATGTAAGATTTCTGTAAGCTTGGCAATTATTTTATATGGATCTTTTTTATTCACTTACCCAGGAAAAGCTGGTATCCTTTATTATTCGTCATGAACGGTAAGTTACCTCCAAGGATAATGCAAGTGGCAAAGACTTCTCTTAGTTTCCAGCTGCTGGGTAATGAAGATGGTTTCACTCTATTCAACAGTCTCCTTAGCTGCTCTTCAAACCACGAACAACCGGTTCAATACTTGCTTTATCGTTTCATCATTTCGCAATCCCCTGCTTATGACAACAAAAAATAAATAGTTAACAAAAAAAGGATGTCGGTGTTCAGGGTTTTTTTAAACTGTTATTTAACAAACTTATTTACATATTTCAGAAAATTCTATGTCCGACATACGTAACTAATGTATCAAACAATTTGGTTGACATTTTGTCCATAATTACAGCAACACAGAAAACTAACCTAAGGGACTATATACCTTAGTTTTTGAGAACTATTATCCACAACCCACTTTCATAAAGCTTTTACTATTTTTATGAAAGCTTTCCACAATAAACCAACCGGGTTTTGGCCAATAGCCCATGACCTACAACCAACTTTCTTGAAGCTGTTACTTATGTAACAGGCCAATCTCAGTCCAACAAAGAAATTACCCTCGGCATCTGAAAGCCGTTGCACTGCTTCATACTTCTCGCTGTTATCGTTCTTTGCATAATCGCCTCTTCACGTAGATAAAATTATATTCGCCGAAAGAATAGTTGGGAAAATGGCGGTCAGTTTATATGAAATGATGCAATGTGGTTCGGTTGGTGCGTTGTCGTAAGTTCATGTTTAACGACATTGTATCGATCCGTGAATGAACGTATGTATAACAATAAGAATTGAGGCTCAGATTTATGAATAAAGTAGAGGGACCAAACGCCCGACATGGCTGCAATCACCCGCTTGGCGTGACCGCCCAGCCAACATACAGGTGTCGGCAAACAACGCACACTAAAGAGGAGAGGATCATCATTGCCTGCGACATTTTATTTAATATTATGTTTATACATACCCTTTTTCACGGATCAGTACGACATTTCAACAAAGTCGTACTAAATTACGTTTGCATTAATCCACACCCTGGGTGCGCCTGTAGAGGATGCTTGTGGAGGTTGCTGAGCGTAAGTGATTCTCATTCTCTACCATCCTTCCACTTTCCGCATCATTCCACCCAAGTAAAACGCACCCTATAGCATTATAATTATAAATATACTCATTTGTGCTCAAGAATGCTGTCGTTTTCACCACGGCTTATTTCTTCTCCTCATGGGCTAACTGTGATGGCCCATCTCTCTCGCCTGTTATTGGTTCGCATTTATGAAGTCAGTAACTATAGAAAAACAACCAAAGAAAGAAACGATAGTCGTGCGCCTTGTAGAGGTTGCAGAGGCGAGTGACTCTCGCTCTCTACCATCCTTTTACTGTCCGCATACCACATGACTTTTTTCCGGTTTGAATAATCTTAATGCCTCTTATTTAAATGTGTTGATTTTTGAACAATAAGGAAATGGCTGGTGGTCAAAATGACTGTGTTCTTGAGCGCAAATGAGTCTATTTATAACACCAAATAACAATCAAATCCTGAGTCTCCATCTCCGTGTAGTCACACAACCTGAAAAACAGGGAAGCCAACCAAAAGCCCTAATTTTTTTATGTAAATCTGGAATACCTAATCTAAAAAAAGCCCTAAAACTGAAAAGTGATTGTTCACCTTAATTAACAATTTCTGATAATGTATAATGGTTGCCGAAGTGAAGACGTGTCTGTAAGGTTCGTGGGGAAATTGGAGAATCAAGGGCAACGGTGATCAATTATCATAACACTTTTTGGGCCGAGTGAATTGTAGATGAGACTGAAACCATTCGTAAAAACCCACAACGCAAATTGCGTATGTGAGGGTTGATGAGATTTATTAGGCGGGTGAATTTTGACGATAGCTCTAGAACGATCGACCTAATAATGGGGTTGATGGAATCAATCTGATAAAAAAAATACTGGAACGAAAGGAGTTGGGCCAGGTCGGTTGGCCAGCATATGGGTCAGGCTAAGACAATTGGGTTGGACGATGAACAGTTGTTAGCATGAACAGTAGCACACATCTCTAATGAATATAGTTATAATATAATGGGTTATTGGTATTATCCTTATCATTGTAAGACATTTGAATTTGTAGAGTCCACTCGTTAAATTATTTATTAACTTAAATTTCTTTGATACTTAGATAATAAGTTTGAAGTTGAACCGTATTACTTATCAAATAATTGGTCATTGGGATTTGTTAGGTTTAAGAAACGTGTTTATTATTAGATGAATTGGTCTTTGTATAGTTTTGTTTTGTTTTATAATTTTATTAGTAATTATAATGTAATAAAGTCTATCTTAGTAAAGTTGACCACTGTTTGACTAAAGTTAGGAAAATAAAATAGGGTTAGCAATAAGATAAATACCCATCTAGGAGGGTATTTATACAAGTCTTTACATTTTGTAATTCACTTCTCCCTCCTATTTTTATTTTCCCTTTTGGAATGAAACTTTGAAAATGATGAAAAATACTATATGGCTTCTATTCTTACATTCTTTCATTTTTGTATGATATCTACCATGCAAACATGACATATAACAAGTGATATCTATCGTCGGGAAAGATCTAGTGTGTTTCGTGAATCAAATCGAGCTTAACCGTAAGAATTTTTGATCAAAAACCTTTCGTATCGACGAAAAGTAGGTTTCGTAAGAACATAGAGTGATTAGATTTACAATTTGATAAGTTTTTTATCTTAGAAAGTTGAAATATAAGCTTCGTAACTATCAATTTGTAGGTTTAATAACTAGTTTTCGAAAAATACTTGCTTATGATTGAATTTGATTGAAAAATATGGATTTGAGAGCTTTCGTAAACCAGGAAATAGGTTTCGATAACTGTTTTTAGGCGAGAAATAGCTTTCGTATTTCAGTTTTTGAGCTTTCGTATCATAGTTGAGGTTTCGGTAACTGTCATACGTAAGTGTTTCTTAGCTTTCGAAACATAGTTTAGCTTTCGTAACACTTTCTAGAGCTTTCGTAATCTAGAATTTTATCAATTTGAAAAGATAACGTTGATATTATCACTCTAAAATGCTTAAAATCATATTGATAGATTTTTAGTAGGTTTCGTAGCTAAGAATTAACGAAAGTAAGAGATTTCTTGGATTTTACGAAAATAGAGGTAATTTGGGATTTACGAAAGGAGGTTTCGTAATTTGGAGCTTTCGGTAACCGTTTAGTTTCATAGACTGTGGAAGCTTTCATATATTTGTGGTTTCGTAAACAAGAGGTTTCGTATCAAAAGATTGGTTTTGATTTCGTACTACAAGCTTTCGTATCACAGGTTTTATATGAGAGGTTTCGTAACACAGTTTACTATATGAAGGTTTCGTATAAAAGGGTTCGTATTACAGTTAAGGTTTTGTAAGACTTGGTTTCGCAAACAAGAGGTTTCGCAACATAGTTTTCATATTGAAAGGTTCTGTATCTCATTGGAAGAGGTTTCGTAACACAATTTTGGGTTTCGTTAACTGTTTCAGAGGTTTCGTAACACAGTTATTGGTTTTCGTAACATAGTTTCATAGGTTTCGTATCTCATTATTTGGGTTTCGTAACACAGTGAAAGAGGTTTCGTACCTTTTAATCTTGGAAAATTAAGCTTTCGTATAAAAGCTTACGTGTTACTTAGGTGCTGTTTGTTTTTAAGAGGCTCTGAATATGAATCTGATTCGCACATCTGAATCTGAATATTCGGTAGAAAAGTCAGATTCAGATTCCCATCTTAATCTAAATAAGTGGTTGAGAATTTTGAATCTGAATGAAATAAAACTGTTTATTTTGGTAAAAATGTATATATGTGTTAAACAATATTTTTTACAATTTAAATATAAAACGATTAACTAAATGAGTCGCGTTAGAATTAAGATGTATGAGTCCGAAACCGTACCCTTTAATTTGAACAAAATATAATGGACATATATAATCTTATACATTCTTTATATAACAAAACATATGCCATCATTCTATTTTAATACTTTTAATACAAAAGATAAAAGTGAAACAAGAAATAAAATCAAGAAATAAAAAAAACATTAAAATAAAAAAAATAACAGCAAAGTAAAAAATAAATAAATAAAAAGAAAAAAGACATTAAGAGGTGTTAAGACACCATTTCCACATCTAGTGCAGTAAGAGGTTTGTGCCTCTTAGTGCCTCTTAATGGCCAGAAAAAAACAAACGCTCTTAACAGTGTTTGCCTCTTACTGCCTCTGAATGACATGAAAAAAACAAACAATCTTAATGACCTAAAAGTCTGACCGCGTCTGAATGAATCAGATTAAGATGTTGTTAAGAGGCATTTCTTAAAAAACAAACACCACCTTAGACTTTCGTAACAAATCAAGGTTTACTTTCTTCAAGGTTACTTCAATCAAAATTGTTGTAATACAAGACAAGGTTGTCATTTCTCGTTAACTTCACGATTACAAGACCTTATCTCTAAAACGATCCAAGTTTGCATTGTAATCATTAGACATAACATGTCTACTTCAAATCAACAAACTTTAACTGACTCATGAGCTAATGATCCAATGCTTGAGAAAGGGAATTATATTCCATGGGAGAGTAGGTTTAGAAGGTTTATAGATAATAAGCTTGAAGAGGAGGATCGAATGTGGCGTTCAATTGAGAAAGGACCTTATATCAGGCCAATGATTCCTAATCCAGACAAGCCTACTGAGAAGATACTTGAACCATTGTCCAAAATGACTAAGGGAAACAAGAAGCAATACATTGCTGATGTAAGAGTCATGAATTATCTTCTTCAAGCTATACCTACTGATATATAGAATTCAATGGATGCGTGAAAAAATGCTAAGGATATGTGGGAATGAATTAAAAGGTTAATGTTTGGTTCTGATGTTACTAATCATGTAAGACACTCACGACTCATGGATGAGTTTGACAAATTTGCAGCAAAAGAAGGAGAATCATTAGAATCCGTGTATGAAAGATTGACAACACTTGTGAATATTATGGATCGTAATAATGTTTGTCATATTCTAGTGTCAATCAACATCAAGTTTCTTAATTGCTTGCAACCCGAATGGAGCAAATATGTTACTATGGTTCGTAACAATCAAACAGGAGATGTAGTTTCATATAATCAGTTGTATGTTTCTGTTAGATATTAGAAAAAGACTCAGTCACCCCATGTATTTTACTGTTTATTATAGCTCGTAGTTTAATAGTTAATCGTATGATTTTCGGTTTTGAACTGTATTATGTAAGAACTATGAATACCTCTTCTAACTTTGGAAGAGGTAGCTAGTCATTATTCATTTTCCATTTTACACATATAGTTTCTCTCTCTAGAAAACCTCTCCATGTGTTTCTCTCTTTAGAAACTAGCCAAATCCAAAAATCATCTCCGAGCTGTGAAATATGATATCCTACAATTGGTATCAGAGCAATGGGGTGATATCGTGAGCTTGTGTGCGTTCTG